>JBBMKF010470475.1:0-10572 GCA_037834155.1 Curcuma caesia | reverse complement strand
GCACCTATGGATGATCCGAATCAGCATTTAGAGGTATTCCTTAAATTTTGTAAAACACTGAAACTTAATGGTACTTCTGTAGATACTATTAGATTACGATTGTTCCCTTTCTCCTTCAGGGGCAATGCAAGAGTTTGGTTACACTCTATACCACCAGGGAGTATTACGACATGGGAACAACTAAAGCAGCGTTTCCTCAATAAGTATTTTCCTCCTAGTAAGATGGCACATCTGAGGAATCAAATCATCAGGTTTGCACAAAAGGAAGGTGAGTCTTTGTTCGAGGCATGAGATAGATTTAAGAGACTATTGCAATAATGCCCACATCATGAATTAGAGAAGTGGCTAATCATCCACACCTTCTACAACAAATCTTTCTTGCCTTTGAGACTTTCCAAGGTCAAAAACGAAGTAGCGAATCTAGCCACCCCGACCCTCACAATATCTCTCTTCTTGATATATTTCCTCATAATAGCCAAAGTTCTATGATGTGCATAGATGAGTATTGTTAAGATCTTTGCTTTCTCAAGCATCCGCTAAACTTGGGTAGCTTTCCAATTGCTTCAAGCATGAGGTTGATTGTATGAGTTGCACAAGAGGTCCAAAAAAATTGAGATTGTGTAACCTTCAACAACTCTGCCGCCGCCATATTATTTGTCACATTGTACTTCACTACTTGAACAACATGTTAAGGGCCAATTTCATTGATATATTTTTTTACAAACTCAAATATGTAAACCCTGATGTGTGCTGCCTCCATGGATTGAATGAAGTGTCTAGTTTGCAATTTACACATAAATTCATAATACTTCTCCTCTTGCGATCCGTTCATGCATTGATCATAATTGAACATCCATTTTTCATCCACTCTTCTTCATGCTCTTTTAGAGAAAATTTGATTCTCTCAACTTCTTGTTTCAAAAGTGGTTTTCTTAGAAGATATTAACTTGGAGGTTTGTAGCGCAGACTGAATTGACCAACCACCTATACAAATTATCTAAAGCTTTGATTGTCAATTGCATGAAAAGAAATCCCTGCCTCGTAAATCCATCTTGCAAGGTACTCATACACATCATTTGTAAACTTTAATTTCAATGCATTTATGTTTTGTTGTCTTGCCTTTTTGGATCGATTGTGGATGTCCACTTATCAATAGGCCCGAAGTTCGTTGACTTCTTTTTAGAAGAATCTCCCTCCACTTAACAATCTTCATCATCTACATCAACACTTATATTTACTTCCGCCCTCTCTTCTTTTAGTTCTTCCACCCTTTTTCACTTCTTATTCTTGTTATTTTCAAGATAAGCTCTTACTCTTTTTTGTCTTCATTTGATGCTTTAGGACATGCTTCAATTTGTCCTACAATACCCGCAATATGATGCTTTATCCGATAAACTCTTCTCTTAATAAGTCTCTTACACAATTTACATGTGACCCAATCTCTTTTTTCTTTGCAATACAACACCTTATAATCCCAAACAATATAACTAAATTTTCGCTTCGATTCCACCTTCAAATGTTCTCATTTTCCACCATTAATCTTCAATAATTAAATAAAAGATCAAAAATTAGAACAAAAACTTACTATAAAATATATTAACTAAAAATAAAAAATTTAATCTAAATATTTTTGTAAAATATATATATATATATATATTAAATTAAAAGGATAATTTTATTAGACTTTAATTAAGTATATTTAAATTATCTTAATCATAGTTAGGAGTTGATTAAAATTATTAATATAAAGTAATTCAATTAAACCCTAAGTTAAAAAGAAAAAACCTAACTTTTGTTTTGGCTTCAAATGCATTGTGCGACCCGTCCGATCCAGTCGCAGACTCGAGCAACGCATTCGGGCCAGTCATTAGGCTCGGGCGATGTGTTCGGGCTCGGGCAACGTGTCCAAGCTAGTGCGACAGGTCCAGACTCGTCGTCGAGCCCACACAACGCGTTCGGACACGTCGCAATGTGCTGACACCTCACTTGTGTCATGCTGATTCGGGCAAAACAATTGTATCTGGCGAGATTTCAATCAGAAATATATAAAAACTAACCTAATGACAGCAGTAGGAGATGGCAGCGATAGTGATGGCGGCAATGGTGACGACGGTTCCAGGCAGAAGGACGTGAGTTGTTTTGAAATCACCTAAAGCACCACAAGAGATTTTTTTAACCTACGTTGACTTTGATTGCCTAAAGCACTACCTTTGACAAAAACGGTGCGGTTGATATCTGCCTCCCGCCTAGACGGACACCTCAATTTCCATTTAGAACATTATCAGTGGAAGAATACCCCGTATTATAATACATACAACTCTGATTGAAGGAACAATCCAAATTTTTCCTATAGGGATAGCCAAGACTAAGTTAGGCAGAACAATTATGGGCCACCATCAAGATTCTAGCAAGCATCGAAATCCAACCTAAAAAATTTGCTAGAGAACTTCGCGACATAGACCAAACAAAATGAGGAGTTCAGACAACATCTAGTTACCGAAGAGGCAATCAAACGAATCATAGGGAAGCTTGACGACTTGGTTAACCACACCAAGATGTTGGAAATTCAAATAGCACATATTGTTAGTTCTTCGAGAGCTCCGGGAAGATTTCTAGGTCGACCCAAAAAGAATCCTATTGAGCACTGCAATATTATCACTTCGAGGAGTGATAGAGCTTCAGAGGAACATAAAGTGAGCAAGAAGGATAAAGATGGTATGCTGAATAACAAGGATTGAGCAATTCAGATTTCACATAATAGAGACGACAACACAAAAGGATCCAAACAGAGAAGTGAAGAACCTAGATCCACAACTCTGGTGAGGACTTATCAACCACCGATACCATTCCTTCAACAATTGACTAAAGCAAAGTTAGACAAGTAGTTCATTAATTCTTGAAGATGATCAAAAAGCTTTGTGTGAACATACCTTTCATAGATGTTTTGCAACAAATACCTACTTATTAGAAGTTTTTGAATGATATACTATCGCACAAAAGGAAGGTCAAGGAGTATGAAACTGTGGTTTTGATAGAGGAGTGCAATGCATTGATCCAAAATAAGTTACCTCCGAAACTCAAAGATCTAGGTAGCTTTTCAATTCCTTACATGATTGGTGATATTAACATTAACAAAACTTTTTGTGATCTTGATGCTAGCGTAAGCTTCATGCCATTTTCGATCTGCAAGAAACTAAGGTTAGGTGAGTTAAAGCTGACAACTATGACTTTACAACTTGCAAATCATTCTGTTAGATACCCATTGGATATTCTAGAGGATATCCCAGTGAACGTAGGTCACTTTGTGGTTCCTATTGATTTTGTCATGTTAGAGATGGATGAGGATCCTTGAATTCCTATTATTTTAGGGAGACCTCAGCCATCGTCTGGGCTACAATTAACGCTAAAAATCATAAACTCTCCTTAAGGTAAAGACAAAATTGAGTTCAATTTTAACTAAGGTCACTAATCGATTGTTTGTTGAGAATGTATGTCACTTACAACAGGTGGATAAAGAAGAAACCCATGTATACCCCCCAGATGATCTTTTAAAGTTGAGCAACCTTAATGGAAAACTGAAAGATAACGATAGTAAGGTAGGCAAGTACATCATTCCGATACGAACAAGGATGAAGGAATAGTTCCTTGACAACACTGTCAATAGAGGAGGTAAGCATGATTTCCTCAAACCAAGAGCTCCAAGCTGAGAATGACAAGGGTCAAGCTTATGACCTAAAACAAACGTTTTTTGAGAGGCAACCCAAGTTTCTTTTTCCCTTTTTATTTAAGTTTTTATTTCTTGTTTTATTTTACTTGCTATTTAATTGTTTTCATGCTTTTATTGTGATTTTAGGGACAGGGAGATCCACAGCCTGCTCGTGGCATCTACCACGAGCATGGAGGAACTACAGAATGAACCACAAGAAACCTGTGGTAAGTACCACACCCGTGGTTCTTAAGAAGGATCTTGATTTTATATATATAAGACAATAAAATGTCCCACGGGCAGGTCGTGGAAGACACCACGTCCGTGGTGTCTCGAGCGTCGAGCAAAAGTAGCCAACTCGTGGCGCGTTCATAAAAGGGTTTTAAAAACCCCCCAAAACCTCATGTTTTGCACCACAACGCCGCCTCTTTCCTCTCTTCCTCTCCTCAAAGCACCTCTTCCTCCTTCTCCCTCAAAAACCTTAGATCTCTCTCCCAACACTCAAAACCTTCTCCAATCTCCCTTGTTCTTCAACCTTCCCATAGCAGCCCTCTCTTCCTTTTAAACCCTAATTTCTTTTCTCTTCTCTTCCACCTCAAGAAACTACATCCCTCTCCTCCTTTCTTCTCCACTAAAGCCCTAACCCCTTTCTTGAAGACTTTTCTTCCTTCTTCTTGTACAAGTGTGCAATGGCGTCAAAATGTCTCAAGCTTGAGGGCGAAAGGGAAGGGCAAATCATCCAGAAGGGGTGACAATTCTAACCCTATGATATTATTTTTCACGATGAATTTCATAAAGCTAGATATGATATGCTTGCTAGGTGTAAGATTGTGAATACTAGGCATATGGACAATCATGTGTTTAATACTCTAGGACTTAGGGATGACATTTTTTGGATGTTAGAACAAGTAGGATGGTCCGCATTCATGAATATGAAATTTCCTACCTACATTAGACTTACCCTTGAATTTCTAAATTCTATCGAGGTTGGTGTCTTGTATGGTGAAGGATGTGATGAAGGTTGTATTTCTTTCCGCCTATTTAACACTGAACACTGACCTTGACCTCGAACAGTTTAATTTAATTTTTAAGTTACCATGTGGTGGGGATAAGAGAGAGCCCAATAACTTTAGTGTACATTTTGTCTAGTCCGAATTCACCACTGAACATAGCTATGATTATTTAATTTTTAAGACCAAGACTACAGCCCTCCAAAACACCTACTTCTGCTAGCTACAACAAGTCATGGCATATACGATTTTTGGTCGCAGGGATAGCGATGGTGTAGTCGGCCTGAGTAAATAATGTTTTTATGGGCGATGTTATACAATGTGCATTTAGATACAAGTTCATACTTTGCTAGACATATCACTAAGGTTGGTAAAGTCTCGGCGGGAAATATTGTTGTTAGCGGACTCGTCACCCCGATTGCTCATGCCTTAAGTTATCAGTGGACTTCAGGAAGCCACAGGTAGCACCAAGATCAATATGGAATCCTGTATCACTATCTGTATGATTGTTAGGGATGAGAACTACTATAGCCTTGTCCTTAAGGACGAACTCCCACACTCCCTACCTGACCCTGAATGTACTACAATTCACATCCAGGCCAACTGGATCTTCCCTTTTTTCTTTTGCTAGATCTTCTGTAGGTTACACTCAGGATACATTTTCAAAGATCCGCACATCCCTTAACACTAATAGGGTCGAGCAAGATGAGCAGCATCGCATATGGACGAGCGTTATCACAAGGCAGAGAAACATTATTAGAAAAAAAGAGGAGCATTATCACTAGTCGGAGGAACAACACCAACTTATGGAGGTGATGTATCACTGACACCTTTCACAAGGTCACTTCCCTCATCCTCCTCCCCATCAATAGATTTTCTTCACATTAAGAACAATATTTATTTCAAGTTTGGGAGAGTTTAGTTAGTTTAGCTAGTTTAGTATTCCCTTAGTTTTTCTTTAGTCATCATGCCTTTTTATTTGTTTTTCTTTCTCGCATTATTATATTTACCATGTTAATCACGCATCTATTTGTTTGTTTCTTATAGCACGACATTAGTATGTTAAAATTTAATGTCTTTGTGGAACTATACTCGTATCTTTAGTGATTTATTTTCTTCTATCTGTAGTAGTAGTAGGACATGAACATTATTGAGTCGGAGAATTTCATTATTGACCTACTTGTTTAGTATCTCCTTTCACATAAATCTTGATTTCGAAAGTTAAAGTATCCGAAAAAAATTATTATTCATTACATTGGACTAGTACTTTAGTTTCCTTTGAGATTCCCACTACATTTTGATTATTAGAGCAACATTCGAGTCAAGAAACTCAAAAAAAAATTGAAAATAATGTGAAGAAAAATGTGCTTGGCAATTAGCAAAGCAATCAGGTACCCCTTTGAGACCTGTGATTATTAGAGAAATACCGACTAGGTATCCCTTTGAGACTCAGTAGTTACTGGAACAATATATATTATCTTACCTCGACATCGAGTGCTCCTTTGAGACCAAGTGTGGAAAATGTAAAGCATTAGGAGAACAAGCCTTGCGTATATCAAGTAAATGTCTTTTGCACTGAAAATTATAGGAACACAGTGGAATGACGAAATAAGTTGGATTGATAATAGATGCTTTAGAGTTGAATCACATTGCATAGAGAACTTTCAAAGTTAGGCCACAATGAAATAATTCGTATGTCTATACTTATTAATAAAACTACTTGATAAGATGAGATAAATTCGCTAGGGATAATAATGTTTCATTCACACATTAGTTTTAACTACAAGTTTTGCTTGAGGTCAAGCAAAAGTTTAAGTTTAGGGGTATTTGATATATGTGAATCATACATATATTTTCGTTCTTATTTAGCATGTATTTACTGCATTACATGAGGATGACTGCTCTTTGTGATTTATGCTGACAGGACATGAAGATCTTAGTATTAGAGCTTGTTTGGAGACCAAAAGTTATTGAAGCAGTATTACAGAATTATACACGGCCTGACCATGGCACCTATCATGGCAGTTCATCCATGGAGCCAGAATTGTCTTTGAAGCATCCAGCACGAAACACGGCTAGACCGTGACACCTGCCACAGCCATGGTCCATTCGGGATTTTGATGAGAAGCTTTCGAGAACAATCCACGACTTGCTCGTGGTGCCTGTTAGGGTGTGGATCACTAGACTTTAATAGCAACACCCCTCTGAATTTTAGAAAATTCTATTATATTTTTGAAACTTTAGAGACTATAAAGGCAACCAAGGGGGCGTCAATTTGAGGGATCGTGGGGTTTTCGTGACAGGAGACCCCAAAAGAGAACCGTCTTCAAAGAGATCCAAGGAGCCTAGAAATCCCGACCACCAAAGAGCATGTGGTGATCATCCAGAGACGTCAACGACATCTACAACTGAATTCTTGTTGCACTTTGATCTATATTTTGAATTGTAGAATGTTTTCCTTGATATCTTTGGTTGTTTCTCCATTGTGATGGACTAGTCTCCTTAATTTTAGGATTAGAGAGTAACCTGATGTTGAGTTGACAATTGATTATATGTGAATTCTCTCTTTTATTTATGATATGTTTGATTCTTGATTTAGTTTTAGCATACTTAACATGTTGATGTATTAGCGTATGTTAGCATATATATTAGAAAAAAGGAGATGGACCGGAAGGTAAACTCTAATCTTAAACTGATAAAATTTGACTTAGAGTTTCTTCACGAAAGTAATGCAAACTCTCTCGAGGATACCATTGGTTATCACAGAGCATAAAGGATCTACCCCAATTCAACTACCACGAAAGTAGGAATTGCGTTAGGGTAGATACATTGGTGTTGTCTGAGAGGAAACATCAGTTACCTTAGGATAGACCATCTTCAAGCATGATATAACATTGAGGTAAGAGAGGAATTCACATCTAAAATGTCAACAATCATCGTAGTGAAACTGAAGTCCTAAAATTGTCTTAAGAATTGATTTTCTCATCGTCTTTCATTATGTTTTCTTAATTTGCTTGCTTTCACAACAATTCTCTCATTTCGATTTGTCTAGATAGCTTATGTTGCATGTAAACTGATAGTCAACTCCACAGTCTCAGAGGACGATAATTTTACTACTTGATAACGATCGTGCACTTGTGGTTAGCACGCATCATAATTCTTGGTGACAAATTGTTGCCCATCTTCACCTCGGACAACTATTCGTCCACTTCCATCTTTCTCCACCTTAGCCTATCTAATTCTACCCTTAACTTGCTACTAAGACCTTGAACCTTCTTCCTTTATCCCTCAACCTTCACTTAAACCAAACTTTGAGTACTTTCCTAAGCTAATTCAACTTGTATTCTACCCACTCCAGTTGAGCCAGATACATCTCAGTTAATCTACTCACTTCATCCAAGATCCAAAAGTTTGGATGAGTTAATTAGGCTCTCTTTCTAAATACAACCAAACTCAGCCCACCTCAACCTACCTCCAACCAACTTCCCCAAACTGAGAACCAAGCCACGTCAAGTAGCTGGCAGTTCCTTATCTATTTTGCTTTTCCCATAACAAATACCAAGTTGATGCAACGAACAAGTGGGAGAATTTTTTTATAGGCATTAAATAAAAGGTAGAAGCTGTGATCTTCATACACAGACAAAGAAGAATAATTCATAATGCTGACTGTTTTCATAATTTTATTCACATTATAATAGTGATATGCCATTCTTGAGGACTGAAGCTTATGTATTTTCTACCGCCAATGCTAGTTATTCGTGAGCTAAATAATATCTAACTGAAACCTTCTGCATTAGGACTTTTGAGTAGAGTGGAACATAGCACACATTCAGAATAAAAGTCAGAGCTAAAATGAGTTCAAAGAAAATTTTAAATGGTTTAAATACAATGATTAGTGGTCTGCTAGGCTAACAGTAAGGATATAATTCCATCAACATGCACATAGTAGATGAATGAATTCAGAGATCGAACATGAAATTGCATTGCCTCTGGTTCTAAAAGCGATAGCAGCATTACCTCCGTGTGCATTCCTGACCGTCCTTCCAGATCCATGGGTCCAATACCTAATGGGTGTCCAGTCAACCTTAGAGGAGAAGCATGCTCAATTCTCTCATGATCAACAAATGTTGGGTTAGATACAAAAGCAGAAGCCCGCATGATTTCTGCAATAATAATTACTATCTTAATTGAGACAAAAAAAAATTATTTGGCTGGAGATGGAGAGAAGCTTTATTGTCACTTGCTGCAGAATTTTCTTTTCAATCTATCAAATGAAATGGTAAAATACAAACTAGTTTGAATGTTTTTTTTGCACTTACACTAAGTTGGCATTCAAATAGAAATAAAATACAAAAGGACAAAATTGGGTTCGAGCAATGAAGATGGGTGCAGCAGAAATTAATTTATCTAAGAGAAGTCAGTTAATTTAAAAAAAATCTATTTATATACAAAAATAACTGGAAACAAATAGGCTAAACATTTTTGAAGGTTAAAAACAGAAGGTCAAGAAGAGAAGAAATTCAAGGCAAAAAATGACTGTTTTCAAAAGAAAAGAAAGAGAGTTCACCTACAATTCCATCAGTACGCAAGCTGTAAGACCATATAACTTTGCTTAAGTATGAATAACTAAGATTACTAAAATGGAAATAGCTAGAATAATAAACACAATAACAGCTACTAAGTAAAATGATGAAAATGAATTTTTACAGTTTCCAAATTATAGATAATAAGAAAATGATATCATATCAGAAGTCGTGAGAAGATAAAATAGGCATAAGGTTGTTACAATGACAGCCCGGAAGCATAGAAAAGCACACCTTGGTTTAGAAGCCGGTAACATAATGGTAGTACTTGTAGGAATGGCCCCAATTTCTGCCTTTCAGCAAGTAGTTCAGCTAAATACCTGCAGTATTGGACAAAACATAAAAACATGCCACTAAAGCACACTACAAAACCACCAAGAAGTCTGTTTCCCAATGCTAATGGCATTCAAATTAACTACTAAATTTTGAAAAGGAACCCACAGTGCCCAATGTATTTTCTACATTTTTTATATCAGTTGCTAAATTGAGTAAATTTACTCAATTGCAAGGAACTTTATTAAAGATATGTAATGCAGACTCCACGCAAATTCAAAAGTCACCACCAGGTCAAAGAGGCTTGAAACATGCCCAATATCATATCAACCAATCAAAAGTGCAGAAAATTGAACTAATATGATAAAGTAAACTCATTGCTTTTCTCAGTAGGCAAAGCAACATGCGTTATTATAACAAGAACACAAATCCAATTGAAGACATCCACATTGTATGACAATAAGCAAACAAATTTCGTCGGCGAACCAACTTAATCAGTTTAAAGTACAAAACAAATATCACCAAGCACCCAAATAAAACCAATCCCCAAAGAATTCCGGAAAACACAAAAAAAATCAGAAATCATTTAAGAATCCTCCCAGCTATCAAATCCCAAACAAACAGCGGGATGAAATGAAGTCAAGCTGATATGTTTCACCGATCCCCAATCGGACAAAAGACAAGAACCGTGAGAAAAAAAGGGGGAACCTTTCTCTATCGGAGGTGGCGGCCGGAGACCTCATGGAGTGGTGAGGTGAGGGGGACGAATGGACACCCGAGGGCGAGGGAGGATACTGGAAGTAACCAGGAGGCGGCATGGCCTTTTGGCTGCCTGCGTTGTTGATTAGAGTAGGAATAAAAATGGAAAGAAGTAGTGAAAAATATTAAATTTTTTGCAAATAAAGAAGAACAATTACTGGAAATCAGGCCGATTCTCTCTTCTCCACTGCTGCTAGGCAGCAGCCAGAGGTAGAAGAGAGAGGAGACTGAGAAGACCCAA
>JBBMKF010470465.1:0-10573 GCA_037834155.1 Curcuma caesia | reverse complement strand
TTATAAATAGAAATATGATACAATGAGTCCATACAACAATCATCATATGATTGGCTCTAGGGCTCTCACTAACACTGTTTTGCCGTAAGCATGGTTAGCAGATATTAAAGTAATCCAGGATAGGGACATTAGACTGCGGTAAAGCATATATTAAAGTACCTGTGAAGGACTAGAGATTATATGCTGATTTACCAAGCAGATCATTTACTTCCTGTGGGTTACACGGATTCTGATTTCCAGTCAGATTGGGATAGCAGTAAATCTACCTCGGGGTATGTGTTTACTTTAGGAGGTGGAGCCATAACATGGAGAAGTGTTAAGCAGAAATGTGTTTCGGACCCTACTATGAAAGTTGAGTATGTAGCAGCTTCTGATGCAGCTAAAGAAGCTGTATGACTCAGAAACTTTTTGATGGACTTAAAAGTAATTCTTGGTTTGCCCAAAGTTATCACAATTTATTATGATGTTGGTGCAATCGACCTGTAGAGTTTCGATGTTTGTTTGACAATATATTTAATGGGATCTGGTCAAGGTTGGTCAAGTTAATAAGAAGTCCTGACATATCAAGGCTGACTTAGGCAAGGGAAAAGTCTAGTTAGGTTAAGGTTAATTGAATGATTGGCAAAGAGGAATGAGTTGGTGAGAAGTCCACATAGGTTAATATTGATTAGATGTTTGGTAGTTAAGTGATAAGTCCTGATAGATCAAGGTTGACCTAGGCAAGTGAGGAAGGATTAGATGCTTAACAAAGAAAGAGTACAGACATATCAAGGTTGATCGAATATCTAGTAAAGGTAAAGTCAAGGCAAGTCAAGGCAAGTCAAGGTTGACTAGATGTCTAGTAAAGGAAAAGTTCAAATAGGTCAAGGATGATTATATTGGATGTCTAGCAAGGGAAAACCACAAGCAGGTCAAAGGTGATTAGATATTTAACAAGAAGAAAACATCTAGGGGAGTAAACTCTAGGTAGTGAGAAGTCGTGAAGGAGTGAACTCCAAGCAAATGTGACCAGTAAGTTCAAGTGACCAAAATAATACAATCGACTGGACCAGTGTATTTGGTTGACCAAAGAATAGTGTGGCTAACACTATTTTACATTACTATTTCTATTATCTATTTGTGTTAACTCTATGTTACAAAAAATAGAGTTTTCAGTCGACTAATTGGTTCAGTCGATCTAACAAGGAGGTTTAGTCGATTGGTTATCAAAGATAAGGCCAAGCTAGATACAATCTGACTCCGAAAGGAACGAAGAAGATTGATCAACCGATCATATGAATCAATCGATCGAACCCAAATTAAATTAGCGGATCATGAGTGATGTGATCTAGCCAAGGAAGGAAATCAAAGGATCGGTCAACTGATCCTAACGATCAATCGCTCAAAAAAGCTAATCAAATCGAACCTACAAGGAAAGCTTGGGTCTAGAGGATCAGCCGACCATAAAAGGCAAAAATCAAGCATTGATTTGGTGGGATTAAATCTAGATCAATCGACCAATAATAATGATCAATTGACTGATAAAGCCTTCTAAAAGGATCAATCGACCAATAATAACGATCAATTGACTGATAAAGCCTTCTAAAAGAGGACTCGATGGTATAGGCTCAGTTAACAATTCTACACTCAAAGCTATCATTCCTCTCTACCCTAAGTGCTCCAAGTTCCACCCATTGATCCAAGAAGATTCAGGATGAGTGTCATCACACTCAAGACTTCCACATTTTATTATTTGTGATTATATTCACTATAAGAGATTTCTTCGCCTCTGAAAGATTTTTAGAAAGGAGAAAAAGATAGTGTATTCACGTCGAGTAAACATGCCTTGGAGTACACCCCTAGGGGTGTGAACCAAGTAAATTTGATTGTGTTTGTCTTTAAGTTCTTTATTATGATGCCACTATACTAACACAGATAGAAATAATGAAAAATAAGTGACGAGCAATATTCACCCTACCCCCTCTATCATGCTTTCTGATCCTACAATTAGTATCAGAGTCAGGCAAGCTCTTGATTGGATTAACCGCCAAGGAAGCAACAAAGCTAGAGGAATCAGTTTGATTTTTATTTTGTACTTTATTTTTATTTATTTCTTTGTCATTTAATGGAGTTTGAAGAAAAATTTGGTAGAAATTTCTATGAACCACCATCGTACCAGCAAGATAATTTCAATTATTAGAGGTTGCAATGGAATATTTTATACATAGTGAACGCTTTGGCAACTTGTTCATATTGAAGAAACCATCGGATAATACAGAGGCAAACGCAAAGGTAATAAATATTTTAATTAATTTTTCCCTAACAAAATCTTATGCAAATTAGGAAGACACAAAAGTGCACACAATCTATGAACTCTGTTGATCGAGTTCAATGAAGACCTCTCAAAGTTAGAAGACAGACTCATGGAGGATCAACTCAAAAATCAAGCTGAACTGGAGCCTATTGTGCTAGAAATTGAGGGGGAGAATCCTAACAAGGATTCAAAAGATAATAAATTTAATTTAATTTTTAAATTCTATATAATTTATTTTATGTGCAATGAAAAATTGACACTACAAAAATAAATATCCTATTTTAAAGAGTCAATCTGTACAACCGGTGATAAAGGAGGAACCAATGCTAGGAATCTAGAGGAGCAAAAAACACGTGGCATGCTTCAAGTGTAATCAAACTGGATATTATAAGAATCAGTGCTCAGAGAAGAGATCCAAAAAAATGATAATCCCAGTTAGTCGCATTGACTCAATCCTTGGGAGTGACCGGCCCGGTCCCACGGAAGTTTCTCACCGACCACCAAGGCAAATCGGGAAGCGCACGCAGCGACCAACCCAGATGCCCAGCATCCTTTGATTGTGATCCCTATTTGGAGGAAAATTCCTACAAATACACCATAGCTGGGATCGAACCGCGGGTATCTGGGTGACAACCTGGATGTATCAAAGAAGAGATCCAAGAATCTTGGGGGAGTGGCTAAAGTTAGTAAATTTATAGTTTATGATAATTCATATTTTAAAATTTTACATGCCTTAGATTCTCTAGTTTAGATAAATTTAGGTCAAATTATCATAACAAAATGAATAATTCAATTAAGTTTACTAATTAAATTTAATTAATTTAAATTTAACATAAAATGATCAAATTATTCTAATAACTCAAATCTAAATACAAATATTGATCAAGTTAATCAACACTTTAATCAGATCGACAAAAACATTGATATGTTCAATTAAAATCCTAATCAGATCAATCAAAGTAATAATTCAATTAATTTAAATTTAATTAATTATCAAGATAATTCAAAGTTAATTCATTCAGATCTAATTATTAATTCACATTCAAATAATTCAAAATTACTTAATTAGAACTTTACAAAATCAAAAAAATAATTTTTAAAATCTAAAAATTTTAAAAATCAGAAATTTATTTTTAGAAATTCAGAAAATCAAATTTCAAAAACCAGAATTTGAATTTTAAGAGTAAAGAAAATAAGTTTAAATTTTAAAAATCATAATTTGAAATCCTTGAA
Source organism: Curcuma caesia (assembly GCA_037834155.1). Taxonomy (NCBI): domain Eukaryota; kingdom Viridiplantae; phylum Streptophyta; class Magnoliopsida; order Zingiberales; family Zingiberaceae; genus Curcuma; species Curcuma caesia. The sequence goes on along the minus strand of JBBMKF010470465.1, from coordinate 7,047 downwards.
TTTTAAAAACTCAAAAGATAAATTTAAAAATCCAGAAAATATAAGTTTTAAAAAATTGGAAAACAAAAAAAAAATTTTAAAAATAAAATCAATAAGTTAGAAAAGATTATTAATAATTTTTGAAACCTTCTAAATATAGATTTGAATTACATGTCTAAGTTAAACACAAGTCAAGAACATAAACTTCACAAATCAATTTATAGTCAAGTTCCATTTAATTATGGAACTAATCAATAAAATCATACTCAAGTCAATAATCAAAATTTAATAATCAAAATGTGTCAAAGTGGGTTAGCACATTCAAGGATAACAAGTAATGTATCAAATCCAAAATTTAATACATTATTAGAAACCAATATTATAACTTGTTTGACTTGATTTGCTTGATTTATTATACATGTTTAACTTGCAATGATCATGCATGCTTTAAAATATTTGCTATATGTAATGTCATGTATTTTATTCTTATGCTATTTGTTTAACTTAGAATGGATAGATAGGACAAATATAGGGAAAAGAGAGTTTAATCTTGATCAACGATAGCAGAGAGGGTTGAGATGACAGTAGGCTAAGGAAGCTCTATCGATGCATGTCTAAGTTAAATCATATATTTTTTACCTAGTGCAATTGATTTAGTGGATTTAACTAAAGCCGCCTTAGTCCAATCTAGACTATACAACACTCAGTATTAAGTCCCTTGGGTTAGATGCCTTAGAGAAACTTTGTGAAGGCATGTGGTTACTTTAATGATATCCCCTATGACTCACCACAGCTTAAAATTTTATTCTAAAAATACTTGTTTGGCGAACCCAAAGCTATATTTGAATCTAATATTCAAACTACCTTAGATACATTATCAATTATACAAGTAAAATTGGAAGATCCATCTCACAAAAACATATAAGGCACCGTGTATTATGTTATTGAAACACATAGAATGGGTGAGATGCTAAGACAATTAAATTAAACAATATATTTTGAAAAAAAATTTCAAAATCTTATAGGATTATTTTCCTAAAATTATTTCAAAATAGTGATTAACATAGTGATGTTTTAATGAATTTCATAATTATATGGTGTAAGTATATACATTTTTCAAAAACTTATACAATTAAAAAAAAGATGGTTGTTGACCAACACATGTCCAAATCCTTAGGTCAACCATGAATTCCTAGACCCTAGACACATAAGTATGTCTTCTTTATGTTTAACAAGGATTTCCTAAAAAAGTATCAGATTAAGGGAAAGTTCTATTGAAAGACCAATCTTTAAAACCAATTAATTTTATCTTCAAAATATCATCAATTTTGAAAAAGGTAAGAAGTTGTGTTTTGAAAAGTTCAAAAATGTATTCTGAAAATATATTTTATTTTTTCAAAATATTTTTAGATAATATTTTCAAATTATGTTTGAAAAATATTTTGAAAAAGATTTTAGAAAATATCTTGAAAATTCCTTTGCAAAAAATTCTTTGAAAATCATATTTTGTAAAATTTTGAAAATGTTTTGAAATATCTTAGAAAAATATATAATAGTTTTGAAAAGTTTTTTCAAAGATATTGACGTGTTAAGTTTTCAAAGAAATGGATATTTTAAAGTATAATGGTCTTTTAAAAAGGGATAATTTGTCTAAGGATTATCTAATAAACATTATTGATGTAAGACAAAGGAAGTCCTTAGTATTTACGGAATCAAAAAGTAGTTAGTACTCTTTTTGATGTATGACAAAGGGGGACAAGAAGGGTTTAAGTTAGAAATCCTAATTCTTTCAACTTTGGCATAAGACCTAAAAAATTGAGTTAAGTAATTAGCCTAACTTTAACATATTAACAAATATCAAAAAGGAAGAGATTATGGTACAATCAACTTTTAGAGTTTTGATGTTTGTTTGAAATTATATTTAATAGGATCTGGTCAAGGTTGACCAAGTTAATAAGAAGACTTGACAAGTTAAAATGACCTAGGCAAGGAAAAAGTATAATTAGGTCAAGGTTGATCAGATGATTGGCAAAGGAAAATGAATTGATGAGAAGTCTAAGCAAGTAAATATTGACTAGAAGCTTGCAAGTCAAGTGAGAATTCCTGACGGGTCAATATTGACCTAGGCAAGTGATGAAGGAAAAAATTCAAGTAGGTCAAGGTTGGTTGGATGCTTGGTATGGGAGAAGTCCAGGTTAATCAAGATTGATCGGATGCTTGGCAAGGGAAAAGTCCAAGCAGATCAAGGTTGACCGGATGTCTAGCAAAGGTAAAGTCTAGATAGGTTAAGGTTGACTAGATGTTTAGCAAAGAAAAAGTCCAACCAGATCAAGGATAATCAAATGTTTGACAAGGGAAAAGTCCAAGCAGGTCAAGTGTGACCGGATGCTTGGTAAGAGAAAACCTCTAAGAATGTAAATTCTAGGTAGTAAGTGGTCTTAGAGAAGTGAACTCCAAACAAGTGTGACCAGTAGGTTCAAGCAATCAAAATAATGCGATTGACTAGACCAACATATTTCATCGACTAAAGAATAGTGTGGCTAATACTATTTTGTGTTATCTATTTGTACTAACTTTGTGTTGCAAAAAATAGAGAGGTTCAGTCGACTAATTGGTTCAATCAACCGAATAGAGAGGTTCAGTCGATCAGTTATCAGAGAAAAGTTTGAGCTGGATACGATCTGATTCCGAAAGGAAAGAAGAAGATCGGTCAACCAATCATATGGTTCAGTCGATCGAACTTAGATTCGATCAACGGATCATGCACGATGTGATCTGGACGAGGAAGGAAACCAAAGGATCGATCGACCGATCCTAACTATCAGTCAATCGGAAGAGTAGATCGGATTGAACTTCAAGGAAAGCTTGGGTTCAGTCGATTGATCTGGATGATCAGTCGACCATAAAATGCAGAAATCAAGTGCTAATTTGGCAGGATCAGATTTGAATCAATCGATCAATAATGGTGATCAGTCGACCAATAAAGTTTTATAAAAGAAGACTTGATGGCAAAGGCTTAGTTAACAATTCTACACTCAAAGTTATCATACCTCTCTACTCCAAGTGCTCCAAGTTCCACCCGTTGATCCAGGAAGATATAGGATGAGCATCATCATGCTCAAGACTTCCACACTTGACCCAAGTGATTCTTTTTATTATTTTATATACATGCTTAATTTTATTATTTGTGAGTGTATTCATTATAAGAGGTTTCTGTATCTCCGAAAGATTTTCAAAAAGGAGAAAAATATAATGAACTCACACTAAGTACACAGATCTTGGAGTAGCACCCTGTGGTGCAAACCAAGGCTTGTGGTGCAAACCAAGTAAATTTGATTGTGTCTTTATCTTTAAGTTCTTTATTATTCTGCTGCTATACTAACACGATAGAAAGAACGAAGAATAAGTGACGAGCGATATTCACTCCCTTTTATCTCACTTTTCAATCTTACATACGATACATATTTAATGGGTAAATTGCAAGTCATTCACCCTACATATTTATATATAATTAGGATGCACTTCATTTGGATGGATTTCATATCGTTTATTCATATATATACATAATGCATCTTTTATTACTCAGATTGCGGATTCTCTATCATATGTAGTATGTATTTATAGATTGATTGATAAATTAAATTAAAACTATTGGTAAGAGAATATAATAGAAAATACAAGAAATGATGAAACCGTTTAAAAGAAATCATGTTAAGAGATTAATGAAATTAAGTGCAGAAAATTATGACCTTCAATATCTATTGTTCTTTGGAATTTTATAAGATTTACCACTTTACATCATGCACTTATTTCTTATATCCACTTTGTATTTTTGTATTCACTCTTGGATTTGACTTTCAAATTAATTGCTGAAATATATATATAATACTAGTAGAGTTGCTTCAGATGTAAAGTTAGTGTCACAGTAAGTCTAAATTGTACGGGGCGTGATAATTTAAGCAGGGGCTTTACTAGAGACAACCGCGTTGGCCTTTTAACATTTCCCTTGTGTGCATAGGTCATATTATTCTTCTACCTCAACACTCGACTCGACGGTTAACTTAGCCCCCATTTCACCCTCCATATCGGCAACCAGCTCAATATTAGATTTTCTCTGCATCAATAAAGGCTTTTTTTATTTCCAAACTTTCTAATAGCACCAAATCTTGCCAACAAGCTTTGTTGATTGAGATGAATGTTCCAAAGACTGATTTCATAGTATTTGTAGATGCAACAAATTCAATGGTAGCTTCTGATAATTCTTCCAAGGTCTCAACATGGTTGGATTGAAGTCATCGTGTTTCTAACAACATATAAAATATCTAAATGATCTTGACTTTGGATTTTAGAAGGGGCTATCTCATCCGAGTAGCAAAGGATTATGGTATGAACCCACTATGGATGAAAGCCATTGTCTAAAATGTTGTAGTTATGGTTAGTCGAGCTTTTCAAATAATTGTAGACAACCACACGTACTCCTATCCAAGATGAAATTAGATCCTACTAAATCAACATCAGATTGGTAAATTTTATCCAACGCTTGGTTAAACTTACCTGTCTCTGGACCTGCAGTTTCATTAATAAGAAGCATTTTTTTAATATGAATATTTACTTGATCAATTAATTTTGAAGATAGACGGTCTTCTCTGTGATTCACTTATCGGGTCAAATTAGAGCATAATTTATATACATTCAAAAATCGATCTTCAGATTATCGATTTCATTTGAATCTTAATTCTCTTATTGTTCCTCTCTGAGTATTTGACCATGCACCACAGCCGGGAATAAGAAGTCTCCTTTGTGTGTACCACATGGTGGCGAGCCTGCTCTTTGAATAATTGAAGTTTATTTCCCTTCTTATACCTTTGACCATCGAGGATATCTTCCATCTGTGGAACGCCAACAGCCAAATAGAAATGCTACGATAGTGTTTAGGCATTTCAAGATACAACCGAGCGCAAGCAATTGATTAGGGATAGTTCTACTCCAAAGCATCTGTTGGCCAAAGCTCTCTCCACTTGGAGATTTCATCTTTGCTTTGCAATTTCCTGATCCCTCCATAAAATCCATTCGTTTCATTGCCTTCTTCCCTGTGACTCTTTCGATCGATGGACGCTCGTCGCCACCTCGAACCAGGTGTGAATTGGTTGAATTCAAGGACAATACTATCTAGAAAACCAAACACCAAAGTAACTGGTGAAATTAGCCATGTCATCTGAAACTCAAAAGGATTAACTAGAATTTTCATACAAAAGAATTCAGTGGGTGCTGTCAGATATATATAATTCTAGAAATGGAACAGAGTATCAGTAATCTACTTACTGCTCAGCTGACAATGGCAAAAATGCTCATTTCCATCACAAGATTCCAAGTGACCAATAACTCCATACCACCAACCTGCAAACAATTGAGTTGCGACATTGTTCACATCAGCCAAGCCAATTTCATAACATGATCACTGCTGAAATCACTCACCATAAGGAAACTCCTTGTTCTTTCTCCATTGAATCTCGATATGATCACCAGGACGCAACTCGCTGAGGCAATCCGAGATGTGAAGATCATGAGCGCAAGTATTCACGGGTGGCGCCCTGAGCCTCTTCCACTCCACTCCTTCCTCTGTTATTAGGGCTCTTCGACCATGAGGAGGATACCTAGACAAAACATGGATAGGAATTCCGTTAGTTGTTATACTGGTTCTTACTATAAAGAAGAAAAACAAAACTCTTGAATGACTTAATTTCAGAGCCTGAAGTGCAGAATGTTTGTTATATGTCACCTAAACCGTCTTCAATTATTTTCCTCAATTTTGCAGTGAAACAAGCTGATCGAGGAGATAAAATTTGTGCATACCTTGCAAGAAAAGTATCGGTCCGGCAATCATATTTAACTTGAGCATCGTAGCATGATAACATGAAGCCCACATGGTGATGCTGCAGAAACATTAAGAATTCTCAGTTTAAACTCGGAGATTAAAATCTGATCGACTTCGTCGCAATGATCATGGTCGCGATCGTGATCATTACCTCGCGGTTGTAAACCTGAGCTGGGAACCACAACTGACCACTCTCCAAGGACTGATACCGAGCCATGACAGAGTCAGGAAGCAGAGTGTTCTTGAGATCGTTACCATTCCCAATCCTACTCTTGAGCCAGGATATTGGCCAGATGTAAGAGAGCAACCACCCAATCCGATGCTCGCCGTCGAAAGCGCCACCACCCACTCCTCTTGAGGAAGCCAAGTGGTGCTTCCACTGATCCCCGGTCACCGCCGGAGCCATCACCCTCCCCCATTTCTCCCTCATGTGCCTCTCCCACAGGTGGTCATTCCTGCACCTCCCCCTCAGAGAGCCGCAAACGGCGGCCATCATGGACAACCCGGACGGCGGAAGCTTCTCCAGCACCATCTCCAGCGCCAACTCCGGCAAGTCCAGCAGCGACGTAGCAGACAGCTCCTCGACGTTCTCCACCCCATGGACGGCGCATTTATTCCTGGGAATCATTGGCAAAGATGCGATTTTTCGAGAACTATTCGGCTCAAACTCGTCGAAGAGAGGCAGGAATCGAGACAGCAGTTCACGCCATGGCGGCAGGAGGAAAGTTTTGGAGAGGAAAAGGACGAAGGGGAAGAATGACATAAGGAACAAGAGCATCAGATTTTCACAACAATAACCAAAAAAGAGATCCCAATTGCTCCAAAAGCACTGGATGTAACCCCACTTGAGCTTGCTTCAATGCATCATCATCTCCCAAAACAAAGAATCCAAAGATATCATCTTTTTCAACACTTGAAGTTGCAATGCAATGGAATAAAAATCGAGTCTTTGTCAACCCGAACACAAAAGAATAAGTGCATGATTGCAGAGACACGAGAAGAAGGTTTGGAGGAAGATATAGAGATGAGCATAAAGTGGTGGGTTCACTAGGATTCTCCTCCTCCAATCTGCTAAATCCACACCAAAAATATTGAAGGAAGAAAGAAGCTACAAATGGATAAGAAAAGGAATTTGTTTTCTCTCTCTCTCTCTCTATATATATATATATATATATGTATATATACATTTTAAA
>JBBMKF010470445.1:0-10576 GCA_037834155.1 Curcuma caesia | reverse complement strand
CAAATCTTCGAGCTTGGGGCTCGGTGTTCCGACCTGTTGTAAGGCAAGTCTTCAAGCTTGAGGCTCGGTGTTCTGGCCTACCGTAAGATAAGTTTTCGAGGTTAGGGCTCGGTGTTCCGGCCTGTTATAAAGTAAGTTTTTGAGCTCGGGGCTCGGTGTTCCAACCTGTAATAAGGCAAGTCTTCAAGTTCGGGGCTCGATGTTTTGGCCTGTCATAAGGCAAGTCTTCGAGCTTAGGACTCGATGTTCCGGCTTGTCGTAAAGTAAATCTTCGAGCTCAAGGTTCGATGTTCCGGCTTGTCGTAAGGCAAGTCTTCGAGCTCGAGGTTTGGTGTTCTGGCCTGTCGTAAGGCAAGTCTTCGAGCTCGGGGCTCGGTGCTCCGACAAATCGTAAGACAAATCTTCGAGCTCAGTGCTCGGTATTCTGGTATGTCGTAAGATAAATCTTCGAGCTAGGGCTCGGTGTTTCGGTCTATTGTAAAGTAAGTCTTCGAGCTTGGGATTTGATGTTTCAACCTGTTGTAAGATAAATCTTCAAGCTTAGGACTCGATATTTCAACTTGTCGTAAAGTAAATCTTCAAGCTCGGTATAGAAGGGCTGCGTTATTCATCTTTAAAATTAATAATGATACAGATCGGACCTGCGTTATTATTATTATTTTTAAGTATTTAAGCACAAAACCCTCCCCGACCCATTCCATTTCCATTTCCAGTTACCTCCGCTTCCGAGAATGGCATGCTGCCGCCGGAGAACCCTCACTTTTAACTTCAACCTTCTCTCCCGTCGGCTCACTCCCTCCTTCGCCCACATCCGCCGGGACGATCACGAACGCACCAAGCCTCCAAACCGCCCTCCTTTCCCCCCTATCCCATCCCTCTGGAGCGGCCACGCTTGCGCGTTTCCATCACCAGTTTCCCCATTCGGCGGCAGTAGATATCTCGGATTCTCTCTTCCTCTGGGACTCGCTCCGTGCCACCTCCGGAGCTACTCCTCTAGCCACGGATCGTCCGGCGAGATCGACGGCGTCGATGATGTCGCAGTCGTTTTGTCGGACAGCAGCGTAGAAATTGCTTCCGCAGCCGCTGCGTTGCCTCCGGCTTCTGTGCCTGGCGAAGTGGCTGCTGCAGCTGCTGACTCGTTCCTCCCGGTGGCGGCTCTTCAGCATTTGATCGATGCAGTCCATAGTTTTAGCGGTCTGAACTGGTTAGGTTCCTTGTTTATGCTGATTGCATTGACAGTTTGCTTGTTTGAATCACAAAAATGAAATATGTTTTTATGATTTTGTGCGTTCTGATGAATTCCTTTTTTCATTTCACTGGGAGATGGTATTACAAAGAAATTTACATACATGATCAAACAAAGGGAAAGAAGTAGCTTTGCAAGTTTGTGCGTCCGTTTAGTTATCCACAAAGCAACATAAAAAACAAACACTCCATCTGAACAGCAGCCTCACCAGAAAGTGCAATGAGAACCAATTCTTCTTGGTTGCAGACAACCCTCATCCAGACAGTCCAAGGTGTTCTGTTCTTTCAGTGTTTCCTAGTACTCACTCTCAAGTTAATCTATTAGTGGTATTCAACGCGGGTGAAATTGCCCACTCTCCTAGTAATTTGTTGGATGTGCTCGTGTATGGAGCAGTATTTAATCAGTGTGAACAGAGCATGATTCAAGGAAGTGGATCGGACTACAAGAGTGAACACATGACCAAGCAGAGAGATAGTGCTGCAAAAGGGGACAGCTTAATTCTTCAAGGTGTCATTTGGAGCTTTATGCTTCGGGGTCTATAAAAGAGGGGAACTTGGAAAAAGGGGAACTTGGACCTTCGAGGGTCTTGGATGCATGCCAATTTTTTTTTTCCAACTTGCATATTCTCTGATCTCGCTTTGGTTATTTGTTCATTTCCCCCCACTTTGACCTACAAAACTTCAGGATTTCTTCATCTCAAAGCTCCATTACAACTAGGGTTCCAACCTCCAAGGTTCTAGGGATTCAACATTGCTGTACAGAGAAGTCGAGAGAGGTTTTAACTCATAGCTAAACATGATGACATGAATGTTAGGTAGGGCATTCTTGAAGTTGGAGAGAGAGGGTAGAACTGTCAATGTGAGAGTATAGTAATGGAGGAGTTGAAGTGAAATTATAGTTTTGAAGAATAAGGTAGAATTTGTGCCAAAGGCAAACCGGAGTGTCTAAGCAGTAGTTGAGAGCCTAGGTGGGAACATCAGAGATTGAATATTAATGGGAAAATGATCCAACCAGCCTCCACCTTGTACGAATACCTTAAAATATGTTCATGCCTTTTGACTCCTACATGTTCTTTTACAGGTTAGTGTCTAATGCGTTGATGTTTCAGAATTTCCTAGCATTAGGGGAGCAACACATACATGGTTCTCTAAGTTACCCTTAGGCGGAATAACAAGTTTCAAGGAGTTGATGTGGGACTTGAAGCCTACTTTATGTGAAGTAACAACATTTTCTGAAGTGATGGGGGTTGACGAATCATTCTCACAATTTTAAAAAGGTTTATAGAGGTGGCCATGCAAATGAATGACCTGAATCCTATATCTTTAATAATAAATCAACAATCAAGATATTTTTAACTTATGGGATACCCTTTCTATCATTGTTGGTAAGACATACACAGAAAGAATGATTGTCTCAGAGGGAATTTGCCACACCAATATAGAATGATAGAATGAATTTCTTTTTTAGTCAATCTTTTATTTTAGTTGTTGAACATTTGTTTCCCAATCCATGTTCTACTGTCATGCTTCTAATCATAAATTGTGTACTTGCATACTTAAATCTCCACCTGAGCAACATATTTGAGGTTTCTCAATGTAGATCTCTTGAATCATATTGCAGTAAAGGGACATTTTTTACATCCATTTGAATGCCTACCAGCTTCAATTAACAAAGTTGAGATTACTAAGTTGAGCTAGAAGTTAAAAGTCTCAACACAGTCCACACTATAGGGCCTGAGTGAACTCAACAAAATATGCTTTGTATTGCTTAATTGTTCTATCGGAACGATAGCTATAGTCAAAACTCATCTGCAAACAACTGGCTGGGGACCTATAGGAGGTGAAACTAACTCTTATTTTGCAAGTGATGAGGGTATCCATTCTTATCCATCACTCGTTCAGGAAGCACAAATATAACCTTATAGAAAATACGAGTATGGAAAAAAATAAAGACAAGAAAAGCAAGATACATATGGGATAACCAATTATAATAGATAAATGAGCAAGGGGGAGAGCAGTAGATGACTGTTTACCTTTGTATAGAGCAATAGGTAATTCTAGTTGAAATAAGGATGGAGTGGTTGATTTGTTGATGGTTTTTGTCCTGTGAACAAATGGTCGGCATGTGTGACGAGTGCACACCTACAGAGGTTGGTAATGAAGGTTGTAGTGTGCCTATACCTATGGGTGGAGCATGTGGTGGCTGTGGCATAGGCATTGGTCCAAGAATGATTGAAGAAGTGTGGATATTCCTTAAAAAAAGGTAACATCGTCAAAGATAAGGCTATAATGAGAGGCAAAATCATAAAAGATAGTCATTTTGAGTTTGGGAATACTTGAAGAAAAATCATATAGAATCAAGAGAGGACTTATCCTGATACAGTACTAAATAATGCAAAAAACTTATCCTGATACAGTACTAAATAATGCAAAAAACTTGTGGGACAACTGGAAAAGACACTAGCAAATACATCAACCATTAAGAGAGTTTGTTTGTCATGAATACATGAGGTGATCTAAGCACGCCATAAAAATATCTTAATTAAGTGTATGGAAATGTGTATATGACACACTGTATCATTAGTAAAATTATGTTCAACAATTCTATTGCCGATATAAATGTCTATGTGTTCTCAAGTTATCTGATGAAGAATATGCTGACGAGACTAATAAAAAAAGGTATTGAAGGTGTGTTGCATGTATAGTAAAGTAGTGAGGTTTTTTTGAGAGTGCAAAATTTTAATAATGATATGAAGTGTGTTATTATTTCATGATAGCAAACCTTGAGAACAAGCAAGATGCCATATCAACTTTAAGTTGATAGAGTCATTCAGATATAATGGAGATCGGTGAGTAGAAAGCATCTAAAAATAGGCATTGATAGAGACTGGACTCAGTCCAAACATCAGTGTATAAGACCAAAGAGAGAAGAACTCTGTTTATTTGTTTTTGAGGTAAAACATGATGATGCTTCCCTTACAAATCTCACAATAACATACATGTACATATGCTCAAAAGGCAAAAGAATGTACTTTCATGAACATGGACTCAAATAGCCAAGCAGACCCAAAACATTGAAAGAGGCAACACTAGATTGTTAGTGCAATAATGGCTAAGCATGAGGAACTGGAATGGCTTGCAACTGATTTTCGCTCATATTTAATAGCAGAAATAGTGTCACTGGTGGGAGCACGCTCAAGTGACTCAATGACAAGAGCAATGGCAACAATGCTCTTAGAGATGATTGGTTGAACCAAAATGAGTACACAGGGTAGAGAAGGCCCAACTTCAATCCTAACCACTATGAGTGTTGTTTGCAATATAGAGAATCTAGAATAGAGTCCTCTCCAAATTGTGATATTAAAAGAAGTGGTTGGTTGCGAGTAGCACCAGAAGAATCATCATGTGTAAGGAAGCTTGGGACAATACGTTCTTCAATTGGTATTTTCAATTTGGATTTTGTCACTTAATGATAAGTTAATTCATGCCTCTTCCATATGACTGGTGCAGGATATTCTTGCATAAGTCAGGCATCTTGTAAATGAGTAGAGATTTCTTTATGTAACCTATAAATTTGAGAAACATTCTTTTGTAAGAAAATCCAAAATCTCTATAATAGTAGACTGAAACTTCAAAATACATCCATGGTAGTCATAATCCAAGCACATATCATGCAAGGGAAGCACTTCCAGATTTTATAAGAGGGATTCTTTTATGCTAGAGAAGGATGGAGTTGCCCCTGCATTTCGATGAGAAAGATAAACATTGATCGCCATGAAATTTAGTTGGAATTCTTGAGAAGAATTATTGTTCCAAAAGGAGTGACTACCAACTTACAATTGAAAGCCGAAATGGAGATCACACACTTGCAAGAGAGAGAGAGGCAATGATGGTGCCATGTATCTATGTAAGGTGCACTGAGTGGATACTAGACATTCCTATTAGTCACTGGTAAGAATATTTGGTAATAGTTCTGTGACACTTAGATTCACACCAATATCAGAAGTTCAATTAACATTTTTAACCATAGGGCCAATGGAATTCAAATTTCATATTTATGTTCCAAATACAAGAATATATATTGATTCTCAATAATTAAATTTCTTGATAGTGATTTTCATTATTTTCTTTGCAAATTGGAACCTTAGATGTTGGTGGGAAATGGAAGTTCCAAATTTGTTATTACTTTTCAATTTCAGGTGGGCTTCTATTGCTTTGACAACTGTATTGATTAGAGTGGCAACCATCCCACTTATATTGAATCAAATGAAATCCACCATGAAGCTTAATGTGAGTTGCTATTTGTGATAGTTTATCTTTTTTTCTCATAAATTTTGTTGAATAATTTATCTATTTGACTTGAATTTTATTTTGGTAAAGGAGCATTCTTCATAATGCTATAATCATATTCAATATTAAGATATTGATATTTGGTGGACACTCAGAGTTGTTCAAATTTTACCTATTTTAGTGTTTCTGCATATTTATCCTTTCAATGTGCAAATTGCTTAATTACTCCCTTACATGACATACTATAAAATATTGAAAACTTTCAAGTATGTCACTGTGATGCCATAATTTATTAACTTTGTTGATCATAGGTGTTAATAATCTGAGTATAGAGTAAGTGTTAGACTATAGAGAGATTGAATGAGCTAATTTATAGTGTGAGTTGTCTTGTGGATCAAGTGCACATGAGCTAAACTATGCACATAAAGGATATACGGTAAAGTAATACTAATAGTGGAAGCCCACCATGATTGAGTTGGTAAGGCATGGGTGTTCTTGCCAAAATTCCATGGTTGGATCCCAATTCTGCACACGTGTTCAATTGCCATGTATAATGGCAACAAATTTTATTGAATACACTGGCCGGTACCAATAAGGAATGTATGCATTTTAAGTTTGGAGAATGATCAAATTGAAAGCCTAATTTGTTTTGGACTTGAGCTGATTGGTTTGGGTCAAACTAATAGTAGAAACCCACCATCATTGAGTTGGTAAGGTGTTGATGTTCTTGCCAAAATTCCATGGTTGGATCCCAATTCTGCACGTGTGCAATTGCCATGTATAATGGCAATTTTTTTATTGAATACATTGGCTGGTACCAATAAGGGATGTATGCATGTTAAGTTTGGAGAATGATCAAATTGAAAGCCTGATTTGTTTTGGACTTGATCTGATTGGGTTGGGTCAAACTGGGTTCTGTTTTCACCAAGTTCGGTGTTATTAGATGTTGAATTTTAGTTTATTCAGATGATTTGTAGGTGTTTCCACAAAGTTTTGGATTTTTCAAGTTCTTAGACTTGTAATTGTTTGTTACTATATTTAATGAAAGCTAAGATCCATAATATGAGATTATTGACATAGTTTTATCTTGGCTATTAGCATAGTTTTATGTTGTGTTGGCAATTAGAGTTGATGCAACTCTCTATCCTTTTAGGTCTTACCAGCCCTTGAAAGTAGGGGTGTCAAGTTTGACAAGTGAATAGTATCTGACTCATCTCTAGGCCTAGGCTGCGTTTTAGAAGGATAATGATCATGATGCATGTTATGTCTAAGTGAAGGTTGTGGAGGTGAGGTGAGGTGAGATGAATGTTCTGCCATTCAGCATATTTTCCTTTTGTCAACTTGTTTTTTATGCTAGCAGTATATTCCTTAAAATGTTCTATTTTAGTTCTTCCACTCGATGGATCTTAAGCTTCATCTATCACTTTGGCTGTTGGGTTTTTTCGTCATGGCCAATCTAGAGGTTTAATAAGTAATACAAATTATAAAATAAGCAGCACAATAAATTTAGGAAAACATGTATGGAAATAGTGATTATGAGAAAGTGGTAAATGCACAAAAATTGTGGTATATGGCTAAATTAAACAAAAGAAATTTTCAATGAGGGAATGAAAATTATTTTGTTGCAAAATTTGTACAATGTAGTCCTCAAACATGTTGTGTCCTGTTGTAAAATTCCATTCCTCGGGTGAGGGACTCAAATTCTGTTACTGTTGCTACAATAATCATTTTTTTCCTTTTGGGACAGGAACTATTCTGGAAAATCAAAACTATCTGGGTTTCCTGTAAAATGCCTAAACCTTTAATGGGGGATTAGTAATGATAAATAAGATTTTTAATTTTAAAAGTCTAAAGCAAAAGTTTATTTTGGTGTTCTTTTATTCAGGAGAATTAGTCAATGAAGGTAGTTATTGAGTTGGTGTTTTTCTCATTTAGAGAACAGGAGATTTATTTCAATTTTTGATCTAGCCTTTTTGGCACAGATTACTTTTTTTCTTGAATATTTTTAATTTTTTTCTTATTTTTATTTGAGTTGGAGCCGTTAGGAGAGACAATCCCTAATGTTAATCATCTTCAGTTTAATAAATTTTCCTTCACAAATTTTGTTCACCGTTCGATATGGTGTAATTTTGATGCTACATCACAAGGGCTGATTCTGCAACATTTGAGCTTATAAATGTCAACTTACAAGCATTGATTCAACCATGATATCCATGCAATATTCTGCTGATTTCATGGGGTTGCGACAACAGTCACTCAAATCATTTCTAGATTTTTCAGGTTAGGGTATTAATTGATCAATCATACTTGCCTGGATATTCTGCAATCTTCAATACACACTCAAAAATCCAAATTAAGAAACCATTTTGAATGAAAATCGCCTTACAATATAAACAATGATGACATTGATCTTTCTTGCACATAATGACAATTTTGATGCATCTGGAACATCCTTTACTTTATTGCATTTGACTATGAAATTCGGAGCAAGCTTGGAAATCAATTGCACCGTGGAATTTGAATCATTCTTAGGAGTATTGTAGGTGACCAAGAACAATGATGCAAACAAAATCAATGAAGTTACTAACCATAGTTATTTAAGACGTGAGGTGGCCCAAAAGCGCATAGGTGCTATAAGGCTTGAGGTGCACGGTGCAAGGTGAGATGCACACCTTACCGAAGTAAGACGCTCTGGGTATAAATTTTTATAATTCAAATATATATCAGAAATTTCTACCAAAATATTTCACTAACAAAATTATAGTCCATAAAGTATTAAACAATAATGTAAATATAAAATTCACTAGTAAATAAATACGTTATGCGCATAATTTAAATTAAAAAAATTAAATATCTAAATCATCAAAATCTTCATCTTTCTCAATCATATTATTATCATCATCACTAGATGTTTATTTGTATAGCTGAATTTTTATCGGTTTCTTCAAGATCGATTTCTTCTTACTCTCACAAGGCACACGCTTAAGGTGCACAGGTGCAAGAGGCTCGCCTGGCTGTGCCTTGGGCCTAGGCGCAACTAGACGAGCGCCTTTAATAATTATGTTACTAACAACTGATGATTGACTTATAGGCTTATGCTTTGGCCATGGTGAGTAATGCATAAAATAGAAAGAAGGTTTCACATTTTAGTTTATTAGGTCTGGTTAGGTAACTCCAGCATTTAGAAGCTTAACACACTGGTTCGTGGAGTTGAGAACAAGGAATAGTAAAGGATATTTTGAAAGGAAAGCCTGAGGTCAAAATCTTAGATTCTTATATTTCATTCAATGTAAAGAAGGGGAAAAATAGCATATCTTGTTAGGTCCACTGGATGACAAATGATAGGTGGTAACAGTGGCTTGGTGGTGCCAGTTATGGCTGATGACTTATTTGACTACAGAAATGGGGTTCAAGATACTAAAGGGAAGATCAACAGAGGAATCTCAAGCTGCTGGTGCAAGCTATTTTTCTTTCTCTGAGTTTGATTGTATCAATGGATTTCCTAAGTATACTTATTTCAGATAACAACCTGTTTCTTATATTATCTTTTCATGTTTCTGTCTTGAGTCTATCCTTGTGGTCTTGTGGGCACTGAAAACTTCGTATTTGTTTTCACCTTTCTTTCTTTATTTTTTTTTGCAGATGATGAGGCCAGAAATAGAGCAAATTAAAGAACAGATGAATGTATGTTTCTTAGATTCCTCAACATGGTCTCACTATGAAAAGAGCCACCATTTATATGCATATTTTGGCATGAGAATAGTTTAGCCATCATTGAATACTAGACTGTCAATGTGACAAATGCTTATGGTAAATTTCAAATTTGTTTTATTATGCTTACTTCTGTTTTGTGTTGGATTATCTGCTGCAGACAATGGATCCTCAATCTGTGCAGGAGGGGCAACAACAAATGAAGGCATTGTTCCTCAAGTATGTTTTCTGTTATATCAGTCCTTATTGTGTCAGTCGTTCTCGCTTTTGATTTCTCTGCTATTAGAAGAGTTTCTCTACTTGAACCTAAGTTGTCTAAGATTCATGATGCTCAGGAAGATAGAGATTACCTTTTTCTTATCGAGTTGAATTTACCCATTTAGACAGTGGCCACAGCGTGACATTCAAAGGCATTATTAAATTGAAAAAATCAATTGAAATGTTTACTTTGTGAGAAACAACTCTTCTCACTTTGAGTTTGGATAAGTGATAATTCTGTGTTAAACTTTCCTGATGTCTTGGCTAATTGTGTAAATCTGCTGTATTCCTGCTTAAAGATTTTCCATAGTTGGGTTGTCAGTACACAATGGCCTAACCCACCTCTTTATCTACGGTTTGGATTAGCTATAGGTCATAGGAATGAGTTTATGTGACGTGGATGTATGCATATATACATATGTATTTGTTTATCTTTATGTATCTCTAGATATTATATTACATTTTTGTTATACAAATAGGTTTTGTTTCTTCAACATGCCAATCAAAATGAAATAAAACAAATTTCAGAAAAAATTGAAAGTACATAGGCTTTTGATAAACTAATTTATTATTAGAGATATTTCAGGCACATAGATTCTAAAATTGTAGCATCATATATTCATTTCAATTAAAATGCAGATCCTTTTTTTTGTTACTTGTGAAGTTTTGAGGTTTAAAAACTTGAGTCATATCAGGGTTTGGTCTATGACTAGAATAATACAATTTTGGTACCATATTGTGTTATTTCAATATGTTTTTGATGCTTATATTTTAGTTGTGGTTGATTTATACTTGAGTAAATCAATCTTGTTCATTGATTAAACAATAATTGATTATGCTATTGATGGGATTGTTCAATAAAATAATTAGATATTTATATGTATATATATACTTTATAAATCTATTTGTTATCTACTAAAATATTTATGTTATATAATAGTTGTAATATAAGTTACTTATAAATTTGTAATAAGTCATCATAACTAATTTTATAGTTATATAATTTTATAATTAAATTATCATAACTTATTTACTAAGCTATTATAACTAAGTTACTTATTTACTAAGTTAT
>JBBMKF010470435.1:0-10579 GCA_037834155.1 Curcuma caesia | reverse complement strand
ACCAATAAGCCCCTTAATTAATTAATATATCATATGAGTCATATTATAAAATAATAAATAATTATTATTTTCTAACAAGATAGGCTAGCCCATAAGCTCGTCAAAAAATTTAAAAAATAAAAATATATATAGAAAAAATTAAAATATTCATATTTGAGTTGCGAATTAAACAGGTCAAAACCACGAGCTCATTGATTTTTTTTACTTTTATTTTAAATTTTAAAGAAAAAATTCTCAACCAGACCAACCCGAACCCGTAACCTATGTGGATCAGTTCGCCTATATTTAATTTTAAATGAGTTCATAAAATTTCAATTTAACCTACTAGGTGGGTTCCAACCAGCCCAAGCTACTTTAACCTTGAGGCATAGTGATCATGAATACAAAATTATAACATAGATTTTGAGTAATATATGAAAGTCAAAGAGAAAGTTCTAGATATTTGTCGAAAAGACAAAGACATTGTGATTAATTTTGAGAGTTTTTAAAAGATCCATGTGATTTTTCATACTTTTTAAAAAAAATGATATGACAATTTATCAAAAGACGCACATAGATTTTTAAAAAATTTCAAATCACAAATCATACTTTAAAAATGATGAAGGGCGCACTGATTTGCGATGAGCTTCACATTTAAAAGATTAAACATAAAAATTATTTCTTTAAAGGCATATGACTTCAACATCTCTTTCACTCACTCTCTCCATTAGTGGAAAAAAAATCTTTCTTCATTAAATATAAAAATTATTTTTATGGTTTGGATACATGTAATCTCAATATCTTTCTTCCTCTCTCTCTATTCATGGAAAGTAAATCTCTCTTCCTCTCTCCCCTTTAATTTATACAATTCAAATTTAATTTTTTTAATTCAACTACTGAAATTTGACATCAAATCTATCTTCTCCAAACTCTACTATTTCATGTGATTGTAAATTTGTAAAAAAAATCAAATAGTCTAGGTCCATCAGTGAATTTCAATCAAAATCCATTGATCGTTCTAGAGAACTTCAATTGCATCCATTTCAAATTCTGTGAGTTTTTGAAATATTAAGGAGTTCAAATGTGCTCTCATTTATTATTTTCAGATCTCTATAGTAGTGTCAAAGAGAAAAAAGTCTTCCGCTAAAATCCTTGAATTGAAAGTTAATATATAATATTGGAGCACCTCTGAGGAGCTTGAAATAAATAATGGAAGACATCTTTGGACTCCTTGCGATCTCAAAAACCCACGGGATTTGAAATGGATGTAATCTGAGTTCTCTAGGTTAATCAGTGGATTTGATCGAAACTCACTGATGGATCTAGAATGTTTGGGCTTCTACACATTTACACTCATCGATTAATTGAGAGGAAAGTAATATGGTGTCAAACCGTGATTCTGATTAAAGGCCTGGTGTGGGGAAATCAAGCCCAACTTGAGCCTGATATGAATGATCCTGGGCATGGTGTTGGGAGACCATACCTAACTTAGGCCTAATATTCTCATATTAGGCTCGAGTTGGGTCTAATCTCCCCACACCAAGCCTAAGTTCAAAACCAAGATTTGACACTATATTTACTTTCCTCTGACTTAATCCTACTAGATAGGTGCAAGTTTGTAGAAATCCAAATAGCCTAAGCGCATTAGTAGATTTCGATTAAAACTCACTTTTCTACCTAGAGAGCTCAGATTGCACTTATTTCAAGTCATATGAGTTTTTGATAGTGTATTCAAATGGCCCAACCCATCATATAGTGGGGTGGGACGAGTTGGCCCGCCATCTTGACAAGTTAGAAAATCTCCAATCTAACCTAATTCAAGATGGATTGCAGGTTAGGCAGGTTAACCTACAGACTTATAACAAACTTATAAAATATAAAATATATATATAAGGTTGAAATTGTTACGTTTGGGTTGCAGATTAGGTAGGTTAAAAGTCTATGAGTTCATAAAAAAAATAACAAAAATAATATATATATATATATAATATTGAAAATTTTAAATTTAATTACGGATTAGGTGTGTTAAGTCCAAGAATCTATTAAAATTTTCACTTTTATTTTAAATTTTAAAAAAATAAGTTTATCAACCCATGGGTCAACCCAAGCAAACTGTGGATCGACCCGTGCGAGTCATGGGCCCAAGTAAGACAATTCACTTGATCTCACTTTAAAATGGATTGATAAAATACAAATCAAATTTACTTAAATTGTTTGACGAGATGAGCTAATTAATTCAAATTGACGATTTTAGTTATCACAAGAACTAGTGTTGTTTTTTCTAATTTAGTTATGATGATACAAATTAATTATTAGGGTTTTGATTAACATTGGTTTAATCCCATGTTTAGAAATTTAAGGCTTTGTTTTGTGTGCAATTGTTTTATATTTTATTTTAATTTTTTTCAAAAAATTGAATATGAGTAAAAAAAAGATTACTCCCTTTGGAATCATTATAAATAATAAATTATATACTTAAATGAATGAACGATCTTTGTTATAATCCGTTTGGAACCTTCTAGGAGAGTTCATGATAGTTTTAGGATTTAGGCTTCCGTCACTGCATCGTATTATATACATATAACATATTCGGTAAAGGACTTATTCCGGCCAAAAACCGATGATAGTCAATCCACCGGTCAAGAAGATGCTACCTCAACCGATGTGGGCCCGGGGAGGAGGAGCTAGGACCTGTGAGATGAACACGAACGAATGGATTAGCTGGCGCCGGGGGATCCCGGCAGGCCACTCCGACGCTCAAGTCAATTCTCTGGTGAAGAGAAAATAGCGGTAGAACAGTTGTAGTAGTGAGAATGCAAGAGATTGGATATGAATCATTAATACTTGCGTGGGAATTAATATACCTTCGAAGAGAATATTCCATCTGGCAGGGGGCAGACTGTGGTGGTATCCGGGGGACCAAACTTGGATGTGTCTGACAACTGCACCGATAGGGTGGTATCTAGGAGATAGGGGTGATACTCCTACAACTGCTCTGTGACGAGATGTTGCACGTTACCTTTGTCATTTAGCTGTAAGTAGGATGATGGCAGCAGCGACAGGATGAGACGTGGAGACATGGACATAGCCTTTCCCCTGCACGGCAGTTTGCACGCTTGGCTGTCTGTATTACAGTTGAATGTTAGTAGGACTTGAGCTTGGATTGATGTCGGAGCGGGAAAGGTACCCGGGACCAGCAAGGACTGGGTTTAGCCGGGCAAGGCAAATGGAGCGGATGATCGGGCAGACCAGGTAGACTGAGCAGTCTGAAGGGGCTACTTATTGACGGCAAAAACTAGGCGACTTACTCGGGAACCATCACGGTGAGTATTAGCCGGGTAAGCCGTGTGTTACGGCGGAATGGCGGGGCAAGATGAATAGCTTGGCCAAGTTGAACGGATTGAATAAGTCGGGATAGGTTAAACGATGGGTCACCCGGGGAACACTCTAGTAGTGCAGAACATACTCGGGTCCGATGGTAGTCGAGTCATCTCGGGCAGATAGGGTGAAGGCCCGTGCGGGCTAGGCAAAAATATGTTTGGATCCATCGTGGTAGTCCGTCCACCCAAGTTTGTCTTCAACAATGTCCGGCCGGGTGAACGAAATGATGGGTCCCATAACCCGGGTAAGGAAGTTTGTGAGAACGGACTATCCTCGGATAAATGGGTCTGAATTCTCGCGATCATCCTGACCCCAGGCTCTGGGGTCAGGATCGTGGACCCCGGGATCAACCAGATTGGGCGATCTGTTGACTCACCCTGCCTCGTCGGGCCCACCCCGATCGTGGACCATGGGACCAATTAGATTGGGCAATCTATTGACCTGTCCCACCACGTCGGACCGAGCAAGACTCACACATCAGGCCTGTAGCCATTTGTATCGAAACAACACTGATGTTTCGGAATCTAGAAAGCCAAACAGATTAGTAGAGGAAGTATGATACAGATACCAAGCATGCATACATCATCCTCATGTTTCATTCAAGGTTAACAGAGACATCGTCGTGGGGCTTATCTCCTCTCTGAGAATATCTCTTCTTGACGTCCTCTTCCTTGTCGTTGAGAAACGAAAAGAACTCGCGAAAGCCGCGTCCCAATTGAGACATTCTATGGCTGGAAGGGTCTTGCTGATGAGTGGAAGTCAGATGGATGTACTGGAGTATCGCGCCAGTGAAGAACACGAGGAGAGCCAAGAAGCATGAGATCCCACATATGAGAAACAGCCCCCAGAAGCTGCTGAGATCAAGCCGTTGTGAGTCGATTTCTTCTGATTCAGAGAGGCAAGCAGCTCTTGTGAACCATTTGTCGTGGATCCTCTGGAGATCTCCATTCTCGGACAGAGTGAGAATTGCTGTCGACATGTCGACAGCTAAAGGAGAGTCCCTCTGGAAGACCTGAATTGAAAAGGGCTTGAATCTTTCATATGCAAGAATGCAAGAACTAATTGTATCAAGTAGTGACTAAGTTCCAGAATGTATATTAATCACAGGGTTTCACAAAAGTAAAAAAGTTGGAAAGGAACTTACGAAACCCCAGCCATTTTTGGTAAATTCTGGTCCAACGATTGAGAATTGGCAATTTTTTGATAGGAAAATCTCAACGTAGCCAAGTTCATCCACAATGGCAGCAACACCTCCATTATCAGAGCCCAGTTCCAGGGCTGTGGCATATTCTTCTGGTGAGAGGGCTTTAAGTCTGGATCTGGGAATCCTTAGCTCCTCGACCATAAAGTTTTCAGCAAACGAACCAACCTGAAACCCGATAAGTTCAGTGCTGTTTGTCAAACTATCAATTCCTTTTACGGTCGTTGAGAGCTTTTGCACTGTGAGGATGGATGTCAAGCTTGCAGTGTAGCTAGAATTGATGATCAGTACCACGAAAAGCCAGATTATTAGAACTGAACGTCCTAGCGTGCTCACAGTGCTCTCTCCTGAGAGAAAATATTGACAGTGTGGATTAAGCTCTAAATCATATGTATTGGAATAGAAGTGTCTTGTGTGTTCAGTCATACTCACTGTGTGCAAAAAACAAGGTTGAGAAGCTAAACCTGCAAAGGACAACCAGAAGTCAAAAAGCTAAGGTAAAAGAAGTAAAACTTGGTTAGTAAATAAAACGAAAAAACATCAACCTCAAGTTTTCATGGAAATGATAGTAACTTGCTGAAAATGGCAAGTCTGTATTCATGAGACTTTACTGATTAATGTTGGGCACTGACGTTGGGTTTTCTACTTGTAGAACCAACCAGTATGAGCTAGACATGTTTCAATTCACCATTGGGGCAAAATAAACATGCTATCTCATATGATGGTGTCACACCAGTGATTCGAGGCTATCCTCCTATCCTATGAGAGTCGAAACCACGAAGCATATGAACATCTGTCAATGTGAAAATAGATCCCAAGGTCTGAGAGAGAGAATTTTTGGATTTAAACATTCAGTTTTCACTGAAGGTCATTGTGTCACCACCTCAGGATTACAACAACTCCACTTCAGGACCCTAAGGGAGACCGAGCCCCCTCCTTTTAATCTTCGATGTGAAAACTCTATCATCCTAACCTCCAATTCGACTTCAATCATACTAAATTGTTTAGAATCCTATGGAACACTTCATAGTTTGGTCAAACTATCTCAGAGTTTTCTCTCTGACTTGTGACTTGTCCCTAACCTACACTGACCACATGTTACTAGGTCCCAATATCTGTTAAACCTGACCTTAACAAGCATAATCTCAATATTTGATATGGAAGCTATACAATGCAATACATAGCAAGCGATAGAGTTGGTCATATTGCAATGCTATAGGAATTGACTAGATATGACTTATTTACATGCTAAGGTTCAATGCCTTTGAAGCTCAAAAAGGAAAAAAGGACATGTTGCGCCGACAAACCAAATATGGTTAACGAAATTAGTCGGTGTTGGAAATCTCTAGCATGAAAATAATCAAATATGACAAGACACCTAAGGTGTAAATATATCTTGAATGATAAGTTGAAGCTATAAACTGGCTAACATTCATTTATTTGTGCAACAACTTACCAAAAGATTGTGATCAATTGTTTCCTTGGCGGGCCACGAAACTCATCATTGAGTCGGTGTTCAAGTGTCCAAACTACAGCTCCTATCATGATAAAGAAAATGCCTATAACACACCACATCTCCAGAGTAAAGGGTTGTAGGAATGCCCAAGCATTGGATTTGTGCCTTCTGATTGGAGCTAATATAACAAGACCAGAGGCCAAGTATGGCTGTGTGAAGTCGACAATCCTCGTCCGACTAGTAACAATGGCGATATCACCAACAGCAGCATCAAATTCCTGCAAAAATGAAAAAGATCAGTGCTACTGAAAATCGAAATCAAGTTAGTTAATGTAATAATAAATTAGCAGTTACATTCATGTTCAGTAGCAGGATACTTTGTATTAAACTTACCTGTGTGGCAACCATATTTACCAACGCTGTGTAGTTAGGATTGTTTTGCCCATCCCCAAATGGTATCAACTTGAAAGGAACAGCATAAGGCAGTAAGTTGACAGCAGCAGTAAAGACGTCAATGCAGTAACCTTTAGCAGTGTCAGTTGTTGGTGACTTTGAGACGAATTCCATATAACCTACTCTTAGAGGGTAACCAATTTTTAGTTCTTTCCCGTTGTTAGGAAAAACCCATCCTCGAGGCTTAATTGTTGTTTCACCGGGCCAGATGACGCTGTAGAGTTGATCCCTTGAAGGAGAAACATTAAGTGGCTTTGTATACAAGGTTTCAGGAGGCACAACCGATAAACCGGAATAATTGGACCAGTAGCCAATAGTTCTTGATCCAGTTCCAATCACATTTATAATATCATATGCCGGATGAATGAGATTCCCATCAGAATCAAACTGAAAAACTCCAGTGCTGCCTTCAAAATGGGTGCTTCTTACCTTATCAAGCAGAAGATCTCCTCCATTAAATATATTCATTGCATCAAGGCGAAGAGTTCCTGCCGTGGAATCTTGCAATCTTGAATCATTCGAGAAGGAAATGATTCCACCATCATCAAAGAAGGAGTCTATTGCCTTAGCCAACATCCACACAGTATCATAGGCATAGAAACCATAAGAGTTAAGGTGAAAGTTCCCGCTCTCATTTCTGGTCAAGTTGCTCCACCTAGAAATTAAATCACTCTTCCTGTCCGATTCTGCTATGTGCTGACGAAGTGTAATGATCCCTTGCATTGTGGACATTGTGTAGGAAGAAAGGGGTCCTTTGGAATCCAACAGAGAAGAAAGCCAATCCGTCGAGATCCAAACATACCCACTAGACATCATTTCAAGATAATGTGCCACAGAAAGAACCATAGGACCATAATCTTGATTCGAATGCAACACGATAACGCGAGATTCCATCAATGCAATCTTCACCAGTAAATTTGTGACATCAATCCTTGTTGCTGTAGGCGAAAGTGGAGCTTTGTAAGCTAACTTGCAGCGCTTTTCTGCAAGCATATCACTTAAGGCAGCTATTCCGTTTCTGCCATTATCATCATCAACATATACAGCAATCACCTGCTTCCACTGGAAGTAGTCTACTATTTCTGCTATTGCAGCCATTTGGAACAGATCACTTTGTGTTGTCCGCACAAAGTAGGGGTATTCAAGTGCAGTAAGAGTAGGGTCTGTAGCTGAAAATGAGAGCAAAGGAACATGGAGCTCATTGGCAACATGAGAGATAACATGAGCAATGGTCGAGCACTGCGGCCCAACTATTGCAACAGTATCCAACTCCATGAACTGCATAGCTGAGACATCAAAAGGAGGCACCACCAATTTAATAGGCTATAAACCATTTTGGTAAAATATTGTAGAATCTGTTTAAATTTTACCCAAATTTAGCACATCTTCTCTTCTTCTTTTGTTTATGTTCATAATCCATGTTAACAGTTTTATGAATACTAGATTTTAACATGAATTGAATTATGAATGTTATATACTCTTATCTGAAAGAAATAAAAGTATGAGAAAATTTTAAGAAAACATTTAACAGTTTTGTTAGATTAACTGTTGATCCTTTAGAAAGAATAACAAAGACAGAGGAGGCCATTGCTCACCTTCCGCCATGCCAAGGAACCCACTGCAATTGGTGTTGCTCATTTCAATATCCAGCCTCGTGCCTGCAAGAACAGCAGGATCGGAGTTGACATCCTCCCTTGCGGCATCAATCGCGACCTTGGCTACCCTTCCGATGGTGGAATCGAATGTTAGGAGACCTCCAACGTGCACGACGGAAGGCCTTGGCGAGCCTGCCTGTGCCACCCGAATGGTGCTTGAGAAAATGCATAAGAGGAGCGGAAGCAGAGCCAGCATCCCGGTGATCTTCCCAATGATTCTTCGCTCTCGCTTAGCAAAACTGCGCCAAATTCAAGGAAATCCGTTACAAAAAAAAATCCAAAATCTTGAGCAGAAAAAGGAACCGGCAAGTGGAAGAGAAACTGCGCACTGGTTCTTGCTATCTCTAGGGCTCCAAGTATTCATAGATCGCCCCCCGACTTCGATCTCGCAGCTGAGTGCTTAAATGGAAGAAGCAGGAGCATATCACGAGAATCATCACACATTCACATTGCCCTGGGATTTCGGACTGGAAAAGTGCGGCTAAGGCCGCACTGTAACAGAGTGGACGAAGACGGGAATCGGATTCGAGCACTGGAAGCAATGCTTTTGCGATGTTAGTCCCGCTCATCTTCATCTCCTCCGTGCTTCGATTAGTGTAGTAGTCCTCTGTAAATCTTTTGCAGTGGGAGTTGCTTTTGCGAAGGGAATTTGATTCTATTAATAGAGGGAGGGAGAGGGGTCTTTTTCACATGTTCATTGCACTTTTATGGAAATAGATAAATAGAGGGCCAATATGAATTTTTTTTATTAATAGCTTGATGTATTCCATTTTACAAAATAATAAGTTACTTTGTTTAAAAAATGATAATTATATACATATAATAATTTACAAATATCGAAAAAAGGAAAAGAAATAGTAGAATGCATCGTGTTGCTCAAGCAATCTATTAGGAGATGCTCTTGTCAACTTCAATCCATCGCATTTTTCTACCCAAAATGCATGGAATCTGGTTAGTGCAAAATTATATGAAATTTTAATTTTATATATTATCGATCAATCTATTATGTAATAAATGTTCTGATTAATACATCATGGATGATTAAGTCACTGACCAACGAATTATTAATGTACATGCTTCTCAAAGATAGCCGTCGAGAAAGATAAAGATACTTGAAAAGTACACAAAAATAAGTTATAATGGCACCGAGAGTGGATCCCGACAAACCACTCTAACATTCAAGTTAGGATTTTACATAAGGAAAGAGTTTAATGATTTGAAGAAATTATAATTGATATGTGCATACTTGTGCCTATAGATATGGACAACTTTTTATAGAATTGATTTTTAAAATATTAACGCTCGTTTAGTAAATATTCTGATATATCCGTTCCAATTTAGAAAGATTCTGATTATTGTCTATATCTTTTGAAGATATTTTTTTTCAGAAGAAATAGTCTTAGACTTTCTTGATCGCGCAGGTAAATCGACTTCTGGGATCAAGTAGGCTCTAAGATTGGGTCCTAAGGTCATGATAAGGTTGGCACATGATGTCGAGTAAGTGCCAAGGTTGTAACTCAAGGTTGGGACTGAAAGACGAGATGAGGTCGGCACGTGATGTCAAGTAAGTGTCGAGATCGAAACTCGAGGCCGAGATGAGATTGGACTATAATGCCGAGTGAGTGCCAAGATCAGAACTCAAAGTCTGGACTCGAGGTTGAGATGGGATCGAGGTGATGTTGAGTAAGTGCTGAGATCGAAACTCGAGGTCGAGATGGGATCGGCGTGATACTGAGTGAGTGCCGAGATCGAAACTCAAGGTCGAGATGAGGTCGGCGTGTGATGTCGAGTGAATGCCGAAATCGGAACTCAAGGTCGAGGCTCGAAGCCGAGTTGAGGTCGACGCATGATGTTAAGTGAGTGCTGAGACCAGAACTCGATGAAACTCAAGGCTAAGATGGGGTTGGAGTGTGATGGTGAACAATTGCAGAGGTTAGAACTTAAGGGGTCTAAGTTTATCAATTACCCTTTTCTTGAACATTATCTGATCTTTTTTAATGATTTTTCTCTTTCTTATTTCTCAACCACGTGATATTCCATCAGTTAATCGCATGTCAATCCATGAGACTCCATTATTGTATCATATGCAATATTTTTAATTTTATATATGGAGATGCTCGTGTCTAACTTTATGTTTTAATTTTAATTGAATTTTTTTAATAATCTAGCTAGTATCCAATTCTTATGACCTACGTACTGTTATATATTCTCTCCCTATTATGTTGCATTATTGATCAACATGACTCTTATAATAAACACTGAGTTCAAATACAGAGGATAACTTTATTCTAACAATTTCAGGATTTGCTTTTTTAAGGATGATAGCGAAAAAGTTGATAGATAAGTCATCTTTACATGAGATTTTCATCCCATTCAGTTTCTCTTTTAATTCTTTCTAAATAATTGAATCCTTTCTTCATTCAAGAATCTCCAGATAAGTTATCTTCTCAAAGA
>JBBMKF010470424.1:0-10579 GCA_037834155.1 Curcuma caesia | reverse complement strand
CAACCATTCCGCTTCCTTTAGAGTCTAGACAACTAGCCCTGTGACATCACTATAGCTAATACACAGTCCCTGTGGTTCGATATCTTTTTATTACTTGATGACAACCCATATACTTGCGGGGAGCCCATCAAGGTCGAATAGCGGAGTGGCCGAGAAGTAGAGTGACTGAATGACTGAGAGGTCGAGTGCCGAGAGATTGAGTGGCCGAGAGGCCGTGAGGCCGTGGCCAAGAAGTCAGGAAGTTGAGAGACTGAGTGGCAGAGTGATCGAGAGGTCGAGTGATCGAAAGACCGTCGCCGAGAAGTCAAGAAACTAAGAAGCGGAGTGGTGGAGTAGTCGAGAGACCGAGAGGCCAAGTGACCGAGGCCATGACTGAGAAGTCAGAAAACAGAGAGGCTGAGTGGCCAGAAAGCCGAGAAGCCAAGTGGTCGAGAGGTCGAGTGGTTGAGAGTCTTAGCGGAGTGGTCGAGAGGCTGAGAGTTTGACCGAGAAGTAAAGTGGCCAAATGGTTCAGTGGTCGAGAGGCCGAGTAGTCGAGAGGCCGTGTAACCGAGAGACTGAGTGACGTGTGACCTGAGAGGCTGAGTGACCGAGAGGCCGGGAAGCCGAGAGGCCAAGTGATCTAGAGGCCGAGTGGTTGAGAGTCTTATTGGAGTGCTTGAGAGGCCGGAGTTTGGCCGAGAAGTAGAGTGGCCAAATGGTTCAGTGGCCAAGTAGTCGAGAGGCCGTGTAATTGAGAGGCTGAGTGACGTGTGACTGAGAGGCTGAGTGACCGAGACGTCCGGAAATCGAGAGGCTAAGTGGTCTAGAGGCCGAGTGGCTGAGAGTCTTAATGGAGTGGTCGAGAGGCCGAGAGTTTGGCCAAGAGGACAGGGAGCTGAGAGATTGAGTGGTTGAGAAGTAGAGTGGCTAAATGACTGAGTGACCGAGAGGCAGAGAAGTAGAGTGGCTAAATGATTGAGTGACCACGAGGACGAGAGGCCAAGTGGTTAAGAGATTGAGAGGCCGAATGACCGAGAAGTATGGAAGCCGAATGACCGAGAGACCAAGAGGCCGTGGACCAGAAGTCAGGAAACTGATGGGCCGAGAGGTCAATGGCGGAGTGACCAAGAGATTGAGGGGTTGAGTGGCTGAGAGGCCGTGACTGAGAAGTCAGGAAGCCGAGAGGCCTAGTGGCCGAGAGACTGAGTGGTCGAGATGCCGTGACCGAGAAGTTAAGAAGCCGAGAGGCCGAGTGGCCGGGAAACCGAGAGGCCGAGTGGCTGAGAGGCCAAGTGGCTGAGAGTCTTTGTGGAGTGGTTGAGAGGCCGAGAGGCTTGGCTGAGTGGCCGTATGACCGAGAGGTCCAGAGTCTTGGCCGAGAAGTAGAGTGGCTGAATGACCGAGTGGTCGTGTGACCGAGAGGCCAAGTGGTCAGGAAACCGAGAGCTCGAGAGGCTTGACTGAGTGGTCGAGAGGTTAGGGAGCCGAGAGGCTAAGAGGCCGAGTGGTGAGAGGCATTAAAGTAGAGTGGCAGAATGACTGAGTGACCGAGAGGCCGAATGGTCGAGAAGTAGAGTGACCGAATGACTGAGTGACCGTGATATCGAGTGGACGAGACCCCGAGAGTCCGAGAGTCTGAGTGGTGGGTTGGCCGAGTGATGCCGAGCTGTCGAGATGCGGAGATGCCGAGCTGGCGAGTTGGCGAGCTGTCGAGATGTTGAGTTGGCGAGCTGCTGAGATACTGAGCTGTCGAGCTACTGGATTAGTCTAATATGTCAGTTCGAGATTTTAAATCAGAATGTCGAGTCGTCGGCGAGAGGGGCTGAGAGGGCTGACTTCTCTTGGATGAGTCGTTAGCGAGTGCGGCTAAGAGGCCATGGATGCCAAGCTACTAGATCAATCTGATATGTCAGCTCGATACTTTAATCGAAACGCTGAGCAGTCGACGAGTGGGGCCAAGAGGTCTGGCTTCTCATGGATGGGCCTTTAGCGAATGGGGATAAGACGGTCATGGATGCTAAGCTACTAGATTAGTCTGATATGTCAGCTCGAGATTTTAAATCAGAACTCCGAGCAATCGGTGAGTAGGGCCGAGAGGGCTGGCTTCTCTTGGATGGGCCGTTAACGAGTGGGGGGTGTCGAGCTTGTTGGGAGGCCGAGTCATTAGCACGGGGCTACGAATCCAAGCCTGTCGTAAGGCGGAGCCGTTAGCAAGGTATTAGGAGGGCTGAGAGTGTTGGGCCTGTCAGGAGGCCAAGTCGCTAGTACGGGGCTAGGAATCCAAGCCTGCCGTATGGTAGAGCCGCTAGCGAGGGGCTAGGAGGGCTGAGAGTGTTGGGTCTATCGGGAGGTCGAGTCTCTATCACGGGGCTAAGAATCTAAGCCTGTCGTAAGGCGGAGCTGCTAACGAGGGGCTAGGAGGGCTGAGAGTGTTGGGCCTATCGGGAGGCTGAGTCCCTAGCATGAGGTTAGGAATCCAAGCTTGTCGTAAGGCGGAGCCACTAGCAAGGGGCTAGGAGGGCTGAGAGTATCAGACCTATCGGGAGGCTGAGTCATCAATTTATCAACTAGAGATAATTTCAATACTTTCATAATTGCACATGTAGAGATGCTCACAAGTTATTATCCAATCACAAATTCTCTCATGCTATGAAATATATTATGGACATTCAGTAAATAAGTTTAAGATCCAATCAAACATATAAAATATGCACTTAAATAGTGAATTTCTATTTATTTAATAAATAATATAATCGTAAGGCGATTGTCTTAAGACACCTCTCAAATACAATACATCATATACCAAAAGAGTAGGAACTTCCTTTGAAGTATGTTTTTGATGCATAATGTATGATCACGTTGACTGTGCTTATACTCGGTATTGAGCATCACCTTTATAAATCTATCGATCCAAGCTCTCCAAAACTGATTGAGTTTGTATAATGCCTTTTTTAATTTGCAAACCTTGTTCCTTTTGATCTCTCCTCTAAAGCCTGGTGGAATCTCCATATATATCTCTATCTCTAAGTCCCCATGAAGGAAGACATTCTTCTTTTCAAACTGTTATAAATCCCAATTGAAATTTGTAGCTAAAGGAAGACATTCTTCTCTTCAAACTGTTATAAATCCCAATTGAAATTTGTAGCTAAGGATAATAGAACCCTCATTGTATTCATCTTAGCCAACGGTGCAAATGTCTCTTAATGATCCTCTCCATAGGTTTGTCATGGCCTTGTATCTCTCTAGAGACTGGTCCGATCTGAGTATATGGTAAACATCTATTTGCATTTCATTGTTCTTTTATTTTGTGGCAGCTCTATAATTTCACACATTTTGTTCTTCTCCAGTGCCTCCATCTCTACTCTCATAGCTTCTCTCCATTTCTTATTAGATAAAACCTTATGCAAGGTATTAGGAATTGGGATGATACTTAAGTTGGCTAAAAAACTTCTGTGAGATGGCCAATGGATATCTAAGGCAATGGATAAATCATAATCAAATAGAATAGGAGAAATTGAATTTGTGCATATCTTATTTTTAGGATTAGGAGTTGAGTTTTGGACTTGCTCTTGCATAGGATCTTGGACTCGCACAGGATCAGGTTTGTGTGGGGACAATTCGGGCAGGGATGACTCTTGCGATGGTGATCTGGACTCCTGTGAAGATGATCTTGATTGAGATGAATAAGGTTGTGAGATGAATAAGTAAAGGAAGAGTGATCTTCATTCCGTATCTTCTTCCTTCTATTTGCATGTTGTTTTGTTTTGTGTTCTTGTTCATTTACTATTGTTGTTTTTTACGCTGCATATACTAACATTGTAGATAACAAGCAAATGCAAGTGATACTAGCGATAGGCTCTATTCACTTTCCCTCTAGCTTCTCTTCATGATCCAACAGGATCAAGATAGAAAAGTATGAGAAGGTGTGAAGTGGGTGTAGAGAAAGGAAGGAAAAGAGAGGATCTATTAAGTATTTAATTGGAGGAAGAGATGGGAAATTTTCAGTTGGATTGCAACATTCAGACCATGCCTAAGCCTCTGCCACCTCTGGGTAGTTGTTTGCAAGGCAGAGTTAAGTTCCAACTAAGCGCCACGGTGTCTGATAATCCCCATATATTCTGTTGTTATTATACCTCTCAGTCTGAGCATTGTCATATATAACAAGGAGCATCGAGCATGATAGTGGTGCATCATGCCAGCTTCAGAAGAGCAGAGGAAGCAAGTGTTTTTTCTCATTTCTCTCCCCTTGTTCACCCCCATTTTTACTGGTTGAATATATAGTAGAAGACGGGTCATTCCTTGTTTGTCTCATTTACCTATCTTTTGAAGAAAAAAAAGATGGAGAGATATCTTTTACCTTCTTTTTCCTTCTCCTTGTCTCCAATGCCTTTCTTGAATAAAGTTGTCCCTAGATTTACATTTGAAGTTATGGAAAAGTCATTGTTACAATAACCTTATCTTTAATAGTAGCAATTCATTATTGTATACTTTTTTTTGCCATAACAACATAATTACTAGAATATTTCGCTTTCTTCCAAAAATTGAACACAATAATTGTCTCATTTTTTTCTAAGTTCATAAAAATGATATACAAATTCTTCCTTTATCTTCACCTAGTTGTTTTATCAAGTCAAATTGATTTCTGATTTTTTTTTTCATTTCTTATTCTCTTTCCTAAATTCTATGTAAAAAATTGCTTTCGCAAGCAATTTTGAAAGACAATTTACCAAATGCTAAACTACTTTTAAATAATATAATTTAATGTTCTTATGATATGCATTTTTGCAATACAAATGCAAATGTGATGCCATACCCTCCCTATTTCGTTGTATACTATGAATTTGAAGCACTCTGTGATGGGCTAACAGGACAATCATGGCACTCTGGAAAGCAAAAGCGTTGAGCACCGAGCAGAAGTTGCAGTTAGTTGAAGAATCTGGAACGAGAAGCTTGCAGAGTGAGGACAGTGGATCCTTTTTAGGCTTGGAGGAAGCCAAAATGTCTGATGTGTTCTCTTCTTCCATTACTGTCGAGGTAAGTTGTTTCATGCCAAGCAAATTTTCGACTTAAATATTTATTCTCAAGATATGCTCAGGAAAATAACTTTCAATAACAGATGGAATTGTTGATGGGGTTATTTGATGGGAGTTCTTTGGAGCAAAGCGTAATGAAAAAGATTGGCTGTGTTGACTATTCTGTCTCACCATGGGAATCGATCAAAGGGGATATCTACCAGAGACAAGTTCATTACAAAATGGATAAGAGCTTATCTCGCTATGGAGGGGAAGTGACTAGCACCCAGCAAAAATCTCCTGTAGCTCATAAAAAAGGATGGCTTATTGAAGAGGTGATGGTTTTCCAAGGAGTCTTGCTCGGGGACTACTTCAACGTATGAATACTTAATTGACATCTCAATTTTTTGTATCTAATCAAATTAATTAATATCATATCCTTGTGCATATATTGACTTCCTGGTTCTCTCTGCAGATTCATTTGAGATACCACATAGAGGATCTTTCCCCCAAATTAAGGGGATGCAATGTCCAGGTTTCCTTGGGGGTTGCTTGGTTAAAGAGCACTAAACATCAGAAGAGGATAATGAAGAATATTATGTCTAATTCATCTGGCCGACTGCAGGAGATGTTTAATCAAGTAGAGAGTGAACTCAAGTAGAGTTGCAGTATCAATTTTTATCAATATAACCTGCAACTGGCATCACTGTTTTCAACATATAGTTGTGAATGTCCACAAGACGGATGATTGTTAAACTGCTTACTATAAATCAACCCTGAACTGAAGGTTGGACAAAGACACTCATATGATATTGGGGTCTTGCCTACAAGGATGCAAGAGATGATTTGCTCCTGCTAGGCTTTGTTTCAAAATTAGGAAAAGACTCATTCAGGTTTCGCAAATCCTGTTATCAGCAGTTTGACATTATTGGAGGAACCTTTATAAAGGCATTTCAAGGTTTGAATTTGAAACTTTTCTAGTTAGCATGCTTCTGCATTCATTGACTTGAGCTGAAGGTGTGAAGGAAATTTGGCTCGCATCAGTGAAACAATTTATGCACACAAAGGTCGAATTGTCACCTAGATGAAGTGAATAGTTGTCATCAGTGGCAGTATCACATTTGATTTCTTTGATTGGCCTGGAGATTCTTTTCGTAGCTTCTGTATCCATCAACTTGAGCTAACAAGATCATTTGAGAGTTTTGTTTCAATTTTTTTATTGCTTTTTTTTTTTCTATTGAAAAATATGAAAGTCCGTTCATTTGTTCTATAATTTTGAAATTCTAAACTGTAAATGCTGTTAAAGATATCAGCTTCTGCTTGTACCACAATAGCCTGGATCATACTTGAAATTTCTGAAGGGAGAGTTGGCAGCTGAAGAACGTATCCTAACTGGGGCTTCAGACGGGACCATCAACCAATCTCACTTGCACTGTTGGAGCAGATCAACTTGACCATCCTAACTTCTAACCAAGGTAAGTCTTGCACTGGTGAAGCTCTGACAAGAAGCATAACATTCCGAAACACTAGGAGGGCTAGGCACGAGATCTTGTCAATCATACATGCTTAAAGTAAATCTCACAAGTGGATGTTAGGCCAACTGCTTCTTGCTGCATATTAGTTAGATATAGCATGCACTCGGTTTTGGGTGCCCCATTAGGATATAGCCCGAATGGTTTCTTTGATCATGTGGTGGCGTTAATTCCTCCCCGGTGATTAATGTTATCTTAAATTTGTAGATTTAAATTACCTGAGTTCATTTGTATCGTCCCAAAGCTTGATTGATGTGTTCAATGGAATGAGCATGGATAGAAGACATTTAAGTTTGAATATGACTCAAAGATCGTCACAATGTATTATTATATTATTTGGGATTTGTCTCGGATAGGTTCTTGTAAAGATAATCTTACTAGGTAGGTAAGGTTCTTAGTGAGCTTAGCCAATTAGACAATTAGTACAATTAGTAGTCTGTTTGTGTCGAGTTCCTTTGGCTGAGTTCCTTTGGCTTAGGACTTGAATGAACCCAATGTGAAGTAGAAAGATAACCTATAAGGATATAGATTGTCTTAGTGGTGTCTTAAGGTTCTAGGGCAACGTATAGATTGGTTGAGGCCAATCTAGATGAAACCTCCCTGTTGCTCAACCTTTGAGTTGAAGGTTGGTTGACTCAAGTTTCTAAAGGTGGTATATATCGCAAAGCCACTTTTACTTGGAAAGCTCAACTAAGCTTTCAATAGTGGCTTTAAACATGTGAAAAATCCTTGTAATTCTCATTATCATAGTTAAGAAATCTAATAGAATTGTGAGCAATTATATACATGTGCATGATAAGCATGAGAACCCTAGGGTTAGGATTGGTTTTTAGAATTAAGATCAAGATTCCATTATGTGGAAAACATCCTAAAGAAATTTACTAATAGGTCTCGAAAATCTTAGTTTTAGGAAGGTAAAAAGCAACCTATGACAAAATCGATTTGGATTACAATCCAATGCCTAAAGTGAATGTTTCATTGGGTTCATGTTAATTATAATGTAAAACCATAAGAACCTTCTAGAACTAGGAATCGTATAAGGATATCAGGGCATTTTATCCCTAAAGAATACTTAATTGAGACCAATAAGACTTGGACACTAAATAATATTAGAAGAGTTAGAAAGAAATCAAAGGAGTCTAGAGAATACTTAGCTAACCCATGTTAGAGTGGTAATGGAGCACTTTTCTCCTAAATTGATTGCATGGGTAGTGGTTGGCCTTTCTAGTTGGTCGAACTTTGATACCACATGTTTGGACCTTGAGGAGTTAGCTAAAGGGGAGGGGGATGGTGAATAGTAATTGAATTGCAAATTACACTTGGTCTTGCTACTATATTAGTAAGGTCAAACACACAATTATATGCAATGAAAATGAAAACATAAACAAGTCAATGCTAACAAACCATATGTGGTTTGGAACTTTTATTCTCACTCCACAATGTATGGCTTATCAGTGAGTCACTCTTGAAAGTTAATTATCTTTCTCCTTTGCAGATAATGAAAATGGATAAGCCTCTTCCTACATGAACTTTATAATGAAAGCTTAGAGGATTAGGCTAAGAGTATAAGAAACAAGGCTTTTTGGATTATACAATCTATATTTTACTTGCCTTTAACTGCTCCTCTTGCTCTTCCTTTTATATCCTTGAATCTTCTTTAGTTATTATTTTGTCGTCTTGTTATCAATCAATCGACTATGTTGGGGCCTGATGATAATGATGATGGTTAGAGGGTAGAGCAAGGGGTGAATACCAATTTTACTTGAGATGATAGCAACTAAATACGAATACACGATAGAAATTAATACTAAAACACAATACCAATGCTAACATGCGGTGTTCGTTGTTTCAAATCCTCATTCCTAATCCATATTCTATGATCCTTTAACGGATCACTCTCAAAAGTCATTTATACTTTTTCCTTCTCAGACTTCTTTTTGGAGATAGGAAACCTTTTACAAACTTTCTAAATATTAAATTTAGGATTTACAATTGGTGGTAAGAGAGTTTCCAATAAGTTTAGAATGTTAAGAAAATATGACAATTAGCATTAACTCCAAATGCCTCTTCTTCACTCCTTTAAATATCCCTCAATTGGTTGGTTACCATTTGATTGTCCTGATGATGATTAGTCAACTAGATTTCATCATTAGTTGATTAATGCACTGTAGCAGTTATGTTATTCAACCATTGTCATGTAACTTTTTCTTATCAATGACTTTCTCCAACTTTTTTGGTTCAACTTCAATCGACTAGCTACTTCCATAGCCAACTTAGCTACGAATATAAACATTTTGTTTGCTGGATGATCAGACTGAGTCGATTGCCTTATCGATTCAACCAACATTACTTGACTGGATTAACTCAATAATCGATTGACTCTAAACTTTGCCCCAAATAAAAATATTATATTCCCTAGTTGGAGCACTTAAGTCAACTCAACCACTAGGTAATGAAGACACCCTTTATTTGATTAAACAGTTGACTATAACTATCCTAATGGTCATATTTGCCTAACTTGAGATCTATCCTCTCCTAGGCACATGATGATGGGATCAGTGATGGCCGCTAAGGGAGGGGGGTGCGAATAATTATTTTTTGCAATGTTAGTGTTCTATACATGAGTAATATAAAGTGGAATAAAGTAAACCAAATGAAATAGAAATCAAAACTAATAGACATCAAGATTTATGTGGTTCATAACCCCCATACTGCTATATCCACGACCTATGCATATTAAGTCTACTATTTTTCTCCTATTTAATTAAACACTAGAGGTGGAGAAGCCTCTTATAATAATCAACAAACACAAGGATTAAAAGCAAATATAAATGGAACAATGAAGCTAGGCTCTTGAAGAGACAAAATATAGGCGTATTTTACACTTATTGGATTATCTCTTTCGCAACCTCCTGAACCCTTTTTATAGTCCTCACGTCGAATGCAACCATTTGCTGATCTAGAGACTATTAATCGACTAGGTGTCACCTATCAGTCGATTGCTCCCTAGATCTTATTCAAAGCATATCTTTAAAACTTCCATCTTCGACTTAGTTTGAATTGGTCATTGTAGCATCGATTAACTGTTCTAAACCATCAGTTGATTCATCAATGCTCAGTCAACTTCTGCAATTGACTCTAGGACATTCTATACTCTTCTACCAAAATCCAATCAACTATATCAGTTGATTAAAAACATTCTGTTCGTTTGTTAAGGTTTGATACCACCAGTCCACTGATCCAACCATAATATCTCATACAAATCTAACTTTATGTATATGAATATTTAGATCATCAGTCAACTGAATATTACCATCAGTCGACTGACATCTCTATCTTCAATCAATTCAATCGACTAGATTGTAGGAAATCCTATATAACAAACAATAAAATTCACAGCAAAAATACGATCCCAACGAGCGATCTATGCGGAAGAAAATTTGTACAAAGTTTGATTTTTCTATCTAATAGATCTATATCTTTGAAGAATGCCCTTCGCTTATCTTGCTCGTCCTCGATTCTCCAAATTTATTACACATTCAAGTGTCCGTGCCTCTATCCGTATCCACACGAATATGATCTCAAGCTTTGGAGAAGAATCATCTTTGTGGTGCTAGCCACACAAGGAGATTCGACTAAAATAAGGAGGAGGAAGAAAATGAGTGTTTGGTCAAGAGGGAGAAGAGAGCTCAAAAATATCTTGTTCTTCTTGAAAAGTGCAAGAAAAAAATATTTTATATTCATCTCATGAATATGAAGGATTTTTACCTCTTTAACTTCCCCATATTAAAGTCAATTAAAATTCAAATAGAACACATTTTTCTCATGTTTGCTTTTCATCTTCTCTTCATCCAATGAAGAAAAAATCCTTGGTCTTCCTCTATTATTAATTCATTAAATATTTTAATAAATTAATATCTCATTCAAATTTGATTGAGTCTAATCTAAATGAGTCTAACTCAAATTAGATTCAATCCCATAATCCAATTGGATTCACTTGAGTCTAACTCAATTAATCCAATTCGGATCATATTTTAGTCAAACTAAAATCAA
>JBBMKF010470375.1:0-10587 GCA_037834155.1 Curcuma caesia | reverse complement strand
GCAAAATAGATTATTAGGTTAATAAGGAAGGAAGAAGAAGAATATAAAGAAACTAATAAATTAGAGTTTTGAGAATTGAGAAATATTAAATATATTGGAATCATACCAAAATCTTTACGAAATCCAATAACCATGCCAAATCTCTACAAAATCCAATAAAGATATTTTAATAATTTTTTATTCTCTCAAAACATATATATATAATAATTGATATATTAAAAAATTAGGCCCCAATAAAATTGGGGCCCTAGGCATATAGCCTATGCCTAAAGCCGGCCCTGGTCGATGTAAATGTCAACTTGATTTTAGAGGTTGAAGCAACTCAGACATTGCCTGTTGGGATCAAAACTGGAGAAATAGCAACACTAAGTAGGTTGGAGTCATGATGCGCAAAAAAGAAGATGAATTTTACAACCCGATAGATCTCAATCACATTTTTCATGATGATGACATCTTAAATGAATGGACGAGAGATAATGAACGATCAATTTTAGAAGATAATGATTTGACATGGTTAGATCAAACACTTTAAGTATCAGATGCTGAAAAACACAACATAACTATAAGCATTCAAAGTCATTCAAGAAAGAAGAATAATATAGAAAAATCGACACAAGTGAAAGGAAAAGAAGTTTTATCAAAAGATGATAGTAAAGATAGTGATGGCAGTGACGATAATGACGATAGTGATGATTCAAATGATGGAAGTAATCAACAAAGTCATGGTGAACATCATGTTCATCAAAGTCATCAAGATGATCAACATGACATGGGTATGACATGGGCACAAGGTCATGAAAATTATTATGTAACACAAGATACTAATCATGAGTATCGGTCTGAGATGGAGAAACAACGCCACTTTTTGGCAAATTTATCAAAATCTCTTGATGTCAATGATAAAGAACATTCAAGTGGATCTTCACGACAATATACAAGTGTTGAAGAACATATGAAATATTTGATTTTGAGAGGGAACCAATGAATTCCAGTAAGAGATGATTATGGATCAAGAAGTTATAATTAAGAGTCTCAAGATATTGGGCATGGTCCAATTGGATATCAATCAGGTGGATATGAATACTCTAGTAGCAATCAACCTAGATACGATTCATCTAATAGATCATCTAATTATTCACCATCCTATACAAGTGGAATTAGACATCATGAATTTGAGGGTTATTTTGATAATGCACAGAATATAATTCCTAATTATTCGATATCTCTTAGGAGCAATATTGGATATCATGGTCGTGATCGTGAATCGTCGAGGGCTATTGGCAGTTCTATTGGGTATAAAGATTTTGGATATTACAATTGTCGTGATAAAACGTTATTACAAAGTCAATCATCTAATTCTGAACATCTTTCATCAACCCAATCAAATGAATATCCATATGAATAATTTAATGCTAATGTATATCAACACTCATATGTTGGAGATCAATTTAATTAGCATGATACTCAAGGAGAATATAATAAAGATTTGGTTCTCCCCGTCACTCTTCGTGGTATTAGCTCTGATAAAGTATAATTATCATTGTATTTTTTTCATTATGTTATATTATTGTATGATAATTATGTATTGATTTTGTATAACTTCACGTCTTTTATTTTTTTATTACTAGTTCTCTATTTTTTTATATTTTTTTTATAAATTCGCACCGCGACCGTTCCGTGAAATGATATTGCAACTAGAACAGTAGTGTCCGCGATGGCCACCACGACCATGCCAATGAACCATGTTAGGAACCATGCATGCTAGTAACGATGATAGAGATTATGTCTTTTTCTTAACTTCTCGTTCTATTTCAATTGTTCATATATTGGAGGTTTCATGATCTACTTCCAACTCAAACGGAGAAATTGACCAATATCATCATTAAAGTGTCTCTCATTCATCACTTAGGAGGAGAAACGACCAACATCTAGTAGTTTGAAGTGTTTTTGTTATTGTCCACATTAATGTACTCTTGGTGGTTAAGGAGGCATGGTAGATAAAAATATAACCGGTCTAAGGCGTACCTAGTCTTACAATAATGTTAAGATAGAAAACTTATTTAGATATAGATAGAATTAGCCATTTTAAGAATTTTATATTGAGTCTATAATTATATGTAATTAGTGTTTATCAAATACGAAGGAGAGCCTTGGTACAATGGTAAAGTTGTTGTTGTGTGACCTTGAGGTCACGAGTTCGAGATGCTAAAACAGTCTCTTGTAATGCAAGGTAAGGTCATATACAATAGACCTAAAGTAGTCCGACCATTCTCCAATCTACTGTTTATCAAATACATTACAATGCAATATTTTATTTTAGTGCCTAGAATGAAAAACCTTTAAAAATATATATAGAATAGTGCATCTAGGAGTATGCTCAAGTCTCTTTTGTTTTTCTTAGGTCATGACTAATCGTGCATTTTCAATATGGATTATGTGGTGCACCGTTGGAAAAGTGAATGAGAAAATGGATAAAATGAGCTCCAGTGTGAATGGGAGCTTAGTCCCATATTGCGAGTTTTGGGCAAAATGAGCTTAGGGATGTCAACTAGGTTGTACCGCTTGCGACTTAGTTCAACACTACATGCTTGTTTTCCCAACTTGAGCCATACTCAGCTTGTGTCATAGCTAGTTTCAGGCTGGGCAACACCTACACAACTTGACCTACCTATTTCCCCATTCCCTAGTGGTCAAAAATAGTTAAGTGATAAGGGAATTTTGGTCAAGTGGCCACAAAATTATCATATTTGTATTGAATATTTACTTTCTTAGCCAATAATATTAACTAAGAATATAAAATAGTCACTGGAGTAAATATTTTCTTGAACCCATAGCGTTCAAAAAGAAAATGGATATTCTTCTGTAAACTAGATGGAGACTTTGCTCACTGCTGGTTGGCATCCTAATGTTGAATGAGTAGGGAAAAAAATAAGGGCAAAAATCAAAAGGACATCCCTTATTTTTAAATCATCATGATGGGTGCTCTTATTTGATAAGTATCAAAGGGGCACCTTATCACCTTTAATATACCTATTATACTCTTTATTATGATTTATTGGAAAGTGAATAATTCTAGTGACAGTTCACTTTAGTAAAGTTATTTTCATTTCTCACGCAATTCTAGACATACTACAGGTGAATATTGAAACCTTAATTGAGCAAAGTATATTGCAGTTTACATATGAAATTCTCAATCTAACAAAATAATTCCAATCAAATTGTTCACTTTTGCTAATTGGGCTCTGAACCTCCATCTCTACCTCTGCAGAATAGTTATTGACAATACTAGCTGTAGACTACTTGAGGTTAGTAGCTACTAAGGTTGTAGAAACTCTAGTATATGGCCTGAATGCATTGCATTCTGATTAAACTTAAAAAGTTATGCCAGGATTCACTTTCAACTTGAGATTCTATGTATAGTTAACCTATGGAGATTAGCGTATGGATCCTTAGAGGATTGGCACATACATATACTTTTTCTTTATCTCAAATACAAGTCATCATGATCAGTAACAAGGTTTGGGAGGGAAAAGCTGCACTTGACCTTTTAGTTAGGAATAATCTTGTTTGCCTTTATGGGATGGCTTCTCTTGATTTTTTTTCAAGGATCTTGCTTGCATCCTGAAAATAAAACAAGTACTTGCACACTTTCAATTCAGCAATTAAACTCAACTAGTTTCAGGAATACTTGGGTTGCAGCTTCTTCAATATTTGCTATATTCCTAAGTTGTTTCTCACTGTTTTGTATTTCTGTCGACAAACTCCCACCTCAATGCATGTGAATTTCACATGGATGAGTAGATTCATTCATTGGTAACCATTCAGTATGATCTCTGTATATTTTGCTTTGTGATGTTAGTGAGAGGTGATTCTCCAAATATTAACTTGGCAAAAACCTCCTAAACAAGAGAGAAAAAAT
The DNA here is from genome assembly GCA_037834155.1 of Curcuma caesia. Classification (NCBI taxonomy): domain Eukaryota; kingdom Viridiplantae; phylum Streptophyta; class Magnoliopsida; order Zingiberales; family Zingiberaceae; genus Curcuma; species Curcuma caesia. The sequence continues at coordinate 6,668 of JBBMKF010470375.1, read as the reverse complement.
ATCTGGCAACAAGGTAAAAAATCATGGATCTTGGAGGTAGTAATCAAACAGACAAATGGCATACGTTGAGAATAATAGCATAATTCCTTGAATTCCCTTTTCTATCAATCTTAGTTATGTTAGGAATTTTAATTTTTTAATCATTTTATTAGTGGATTTATTGTGTTCAACTTGAATTACCCTGTTTCATTTTTTTTAATTCAATTATGCAAAAAGATAGCTCACCTTCTATATCTGCTTTTCAATATATATTGTTAAGTTTCTCCTGCTATATCTACTTTTATCTTCAGACAAGATAGACTTTGCAAATCAATGTCTCAGATTCTTTTGGTTTTTTCAGCATAATCAATGTCTTGATACTCTTTTTTTTCTTTATCTAATTCAGGCTGATATTTTGCTGCGTGGATATCTTGGTTGGAATTCAAGACGTGCTGTTCAAGTAGTTGAAGAAGTTTTTCCAAAGGTATGATGTTTTGTTCCTTTTGTTTGTAATGATGTTGACTTGGCTGAGTGATAGTTTAGGCAGTTTCAAAAGCATAATCATCTATTTATATCGTAGAGCACTGGTCTTACTTCATGCTATGTTCCACATTATTTTTTTGTTATTCAATGGGTGAGTTTTCATGTAATTATGCTTCTATATATGATATTGAAGAACATGGGAATTTTTGTTCAAAATGCTACTTGTCTGCATTCATTTCTATTGCATCCAGTAAATCTATAGATCATCCACATATCAGAACTGTTTATTGTTATCTGTATGCTTTATTCTAGCTTTTGATGGGCAATGAACACCACAATCCATGTCTAGCATCTGAAGAGATTGTGGTTGTAAGCTTTCCAATCTTATAGAACAGCAAGAATCATAGAGTTTGCCAACTTTGATATTTCTTTTAGCTGATCTTTACTGTGGTTAAAGAACATAACAGAGAAGAAAACTTTTACAAGATTGAATATTTAGCTTAGCCAAAAATTGTTTGGGATTGATTGTTGGTAGCTTTCCAATGTTATAGAACAACAAGAACAATAGAGTTTGCCAACTTTGATAATTTCTCTTAGCTGATCTTTCCTGTGACTAAAGAACATAGTAGAGAAGAAAACTTTTACAAGATTGAATATTTAGCTTCCTTCACTTGGTCTAACACTGTTTGTTTTTCTCTGGCCTTCTTAAAGATGACACTTTCACAGTTTTAAATGATGCATCCATTTATTATGAATGTTTGGCATAATCTCCAGGCTCCATGTGAAGGCTTTCCAAAGATTCAAAATACTTGCTTCTGTTGTTGGAGAACCTGTCAGCATTCTTCGTTTAATTTTTATCAGTGGCATTGCAACAGCCACAAACTAACACACTTTTCTTGTGTTTTAGGATGCAGCTGTGCAACCTTCTTTAGTTATAGTTTATTTTGGTGGCAATGACTCAATGGGCCCGCATCCATCTGGCCTAGGTCCTCATGTGCCTCTCCCAGAATATGTCGAGAACATGAGAAAGATAGCAACACATCTTAAGGTGATCATACAAGGCATAGATGACCTATTCTAACAGGCTCTTGTATGAGCTAACACTCATTTTATATTTAGAGCTTATCCGAAAAGACACGCATTATCTTCCTTACTTCTCCACCAGTGAATGAAGAAATGTTTCGCGGCTCACAAATTGGGTATCATATTGAATAGACATTTCAAGTTATTTTGTAATTTTTTTTTAACAACTTTACTATCTATCATGTGCAGTCCTTTATTGAGTCAATCAGTCCGGACTAATGAGTTGATTTGGATGTACTCTGAAGCTTGTATAAAACTGTGTAAGGAGATGGACATAAAGTTTATCGACATGTTCAATGCAATACAAAAGAGGGATGACTGGGAAACTGCCTGTTTTACGTGAGTCTCTATGCTGTTTTTCTTGTTCCAAAGGCAAATTATTTATGACTGATACATAAGAGCTCCATTGCAGTGATGGCATTCACTTGTCCTCCAAAGGAAGCAAGATAGTGGTAGCAGAGATAATTAAGGTCTTAAAAACTGCTGATTGGGAGCCTTCTTTGTACTGGAAATCCATGCCGACCGAGTTCTCGGAGGATTCACCTTATGATGTTATTGCTTCTGATGGAGTAAAAACAATCAACATTTCCAACCTGACTACCCACAGAGAAATCCAATGGGACTAGGCCTGGAACCCTACCAATAAATAAGGTTATTTCTAAATGTGTTCAGTATGAAACATCCAACTGACAAATAATTTCGTAGAATTAAACTTGGTGCCTGAACTACACCTTGGATTGTTATATTCATCAGAATTTTATGTGTCCTTTGGGAATTCTTGATTTCATAGCAGGATATTTGCTAATGAAAGGAACCAGTATTCATGATGGTCTTTGATCACCAGGCAAAGGAACTTAATGCAGACTTTGCCTGTAAATCGGCAAGAATTGAAACACAGGAAAAGTTCATAGTGAGGGATGAGCTTGAGGTGTACTTCTGGTTGGCTGGTGGATAAGTCATGAGAGAAGTCCAGAAATTCCTCAATAGATCTCTTGCTCTGGGAGTTGTAGTCTCTGAAGTTATTCTGTGATTTTTATCAATGGAAGCAGGAGAGTATCAGGAATAGTAATGACTCAATTATAATTTTTTGATTTACCTCTTTATAGATAGTCGTAGAGTCGATCGTGTAAGATTGCTAGGGTGGTGGATTTCACTTTTTTTTTTGAAAGAATAGATAATGACAGAACAAATAGAGAGGGGTGGTGAAAGATAGAGCATGCCTTGGTGTTGATGAAGATCAATATTCAGATCGAGGTTGGTTAGTTTTTGAGTATGCATAAATTGTATTTTAGATTTACCGATGCAATTTAGACACTTAAATTATTATTTTTAAATAGATTGATAAATTTGCTAATATAAAGCATTCAATTCAATTTTCATCCTTCCCATCAAAGAGTCATGATCCACAATTCACCTTCGACTCTTTTCAGGAAATTTAAAATAATAATAACGATAATCAAACAAAGAGGAACTCCCTTATTTCGGAACCAAATAAAAGCCCTTAAAAGGTATGGTGCATCAAGCAAGCTTCCGTTAACGTGGAGTTTTAAAGAAGAGTTTATTATATACAATTTTATCCTATTTATAAGAGATTATTTTTGAAATTCGAATCCGTAATGCTTAAATCATATGGTAGTAATTTTATCATTGTGTCAAGATCTCTTTCAAATAAAAGACTAATTGTGATAAATTCATATAAATCAAAAAATAATTGAAAATGAATTGAAACAAAATGAATGCAAATGGACGTTATTATCTTTAAATTTATTTATTGATTATTCAGCCATAATAGAGGTAATTGCCAAAGAAAAGTAATTTTGGAACTTCAAACTTATCAATCTAGAAAACATCATTCCAATTCCCGTTAATTTATTCTGAATATTTATTTTTAATATTATTTTTGTCTAATTTATTTGTCATTAGATTAATCATTTTCCGCCTAATAGAATCCAAAATCCTTCCTTAATAATTAAGATAATTAAGCTCGTGTGAATGTCTGCTTTATATTATTTTTTAAATTGCAAACAAAAAAAAAAGTGTAATAGCCACCAAATGTATTGTCTATATTTGTTATTTTCTACGATAGTAATATTATTAGATTCCTTTAAAAGAAATACATTAGAGTTGAAATAAATTGTTTTGCTCTCGACTTAAAAATAAAAAATTAAATTAAATTCATATTTAAACTTCTTAGCTTTCTAAAAATATTTACAGGACAATTTAGTAACGCTAGCTATAAATAAATTTGGCAAAACAATATCCTTGTGATTTTTAGGAAGGATTTAGGATTTAATGATAACAATTTTTTTAATTAAAAATATTTGTGTAGTTTATTTCAAGATATTAATTGCACTTAGTTATCCACTAGGCCACTACTAGTTATTTCAAGACTTTTTTTTTGCAGAAAAGATATTTCGTAATTAATCAAATATTCATGGATCTATTTCTAATTGTGGAATAAAGATAATTTTAGAACATTGATTGCGGAGCGATATATTATTTGCATTTTTTATTTATTTTGATGATTGATAAAAAAATTTTTATAGAATTGAATCAATCACTTCCAAATTTAATTGGTTCAAAAAATTAGATATATAAATTATTTAAAAAATAATGAGATAATATAAATGTACATAAACATACTAAACTTCAATATCAATAGGAACTGCCAAGAATATAAATGGTAAAAAGAAAAAAAAAACTCTCCGAATTTCTATTATCTATAAGATCATTTTTATGTTAAAAAAAATATTACAAAATAATTTATCTTATTTTTTATTAGAAACTTGTATCTATAACCATAGAAATTTTGACTAAAGGTTCTAGAAGTTTTGACTAGAACTTCTATGACATTGAAAATGTTCAAACGATTAAAATTATTTCAAATAACTTTAGTTTTGGCTAAAGCTTCTAGAATTAAAAATATTTTAACTTAGAAAATATTTTATATTATAGTAATTTCGATTATTAAAATAAGAGTATTTTTTAATTAAAAAAATAGAACAGAATGCTTTTTTAATGGTAACTAAATAAGGGGTTTTTTTGAATTTTTCCAATATAAATTGCCAAACTTTAATTATTTCACTAAATAATTATAATTTGAGAAGAGCCAAAATAATGGACCTAGAAGGACCAGGAGTCCGAATTATAAATTTTGCCAGGGGTGGTTCTGCATATTTTTGCCAAATTGATTCAAATGCGCGTGTAGAAATGTAAATAAAAAATATATATATGAGTAAATATTAAATGCTAAGGATTTGGCGTCCGTTGCTTTCGCTGCACGCTGATTCGTCGTTTCGTTTCTTTCCTTCCTTCGTCTTTGACCCGCTTGTTCAAAAGAGCACCCATATGATGACCGAGGTTAATAATATAATTCAAAATAACAAAATTGCTTTAAATTATATATATATATATATAGCATTTTAATTTGGATAAAAATTAAAAGGATAATTTTATCCAAATCATTAAAGAGATATCCCATTTTATTTTTTTTATCAAAAATGACACTTCACCGTAAAATATACAATTATTTTCCGATATTATTCTTATTATTATCCTGTTCATATTTCTGATTTAAATCTTGAATTAATCAAGTGTTTAGTAGGCTTGTAGCAATTGCTGTTTTGTAATTGTTACAACTAATTGTCATACAATTATATCAATTATAATTGAGATATCATACAGTTATAATAAGTATAATTTGATAATTACTACACAAAAAATAAATCCTAAAAAAAATAAAATTGTTCCGTTTTCAAAAAAAATTAAATAATATTTTTTGAGTCTAAAACCTAACCATTATAGGTTCTAGCTCGTAGTCAATTGTAGGTCTCTGAACAAGATTCGATTTGATATATTATATATTTCATATTTAATCCAAATCAAAAGTTATAACCTCTCTAAATTTTTTATTCGTCTGTAACGCTCTCTCCTCTATTTAAATCTTACCTATATTGTAGCACCTATAATTTCATAGTTACTACAATTCATATTCAACTTATTTACATAACATTCATATTATAATAATTATAAAATCGTAACTGTTATAAATATATAGCAACTATAATTTTATAATTACTATAATATGTCCTCAATTTAATATATGTATTAAAAGTGAATAATATATTAAAAAAATATTTATATTATTTCATATAGATTGGAGTACCATAAGCGCCCTCAGGACATAGTTAAGTTAGTTACGACGGAGCAAATTTATTGAAGTGGACAAGGATCGAATCTCGATGAAGTCAAGGTAATGCCCTCCTATGTTGTGGCTAATTATAATTTCTTAATTTACCTCCTTATAAATAATTATGAGATCGATTATTAAGATGATAAATTCTACCAAGAGTACCTTAAGCTTTCTTTAATTTTTACCCTTTTAATTTTAGTGGGAATATGCTCGCATGAATTTTTATCATTAGCAACGGACACACATAAAATAATTCAATCATAGAAAGCGCCCGCCGACGACCGCTCTCAGACTGAGTCCACCGTCAACTTTGAAATGGACGGCCCCATCCTCACGCTCCAAACATCTCATCCCATCGCAGCCGTTCGTCTCGAACCATCGCATCACGGACACTTCGGAGTGGAAGTCTATCTTCTACGTACCACTACGGTTTAATAAGTTTTTACGAACTACCCCTTTTAAGTTTTAGTATTATTATTATTATTATTAAGTAACTCAAATATTTGTTAAAAGAAATCTAACGTATTATCTACAATCACCACATAAATTACTCATTCATTAATTAAAAAGTTATATTTTGAAATTCATCATAAATGATTAAATAAATTAAATAGATGAAAGATAATTTTTAAAAGGGAAAAGGTAGGATGGCTTTTTCAAGCATACCTACCTACTTATAAGGAGTTTTTTTTAATTTTAAATTTTGATAATTTAACGGAGAATTTTATAAAGATAAACATAATATAATAAACTTTTAGGGGGGAAATGCAAAAAGGACTACTATAAAGTTTTCTCATCGTGGTCTTCTAGGCAAATCGTCGTCTGTTCTTCTCTGGTTGCCTCGGATTTGGGGCGGAAGATCGAGCAGGACGATGAGCTACTACAACCAACAGCCTCCCGTCGGCGTCCCTCCTGCTCAAGGTGATCTCCG
>JBBMKF010470365.1:0-10588 GCA_037834155.1 Curcuma caesia | reverse complement strand
CTAGCTAGCTAGGCTTTTCAACTAACAAGGTCACTCAATTACCTAAAAGCTTGAGTTATTTTAATGGCTGCATCATCCCTGCAAAATAATTAAACAAAAGGAACACTCATTTGAAGAAGAAGAAGAACAAATCTGTCTCTGGGGTTTTTCAGATGTTGGAATACAATCAAAGTTTTACATTGGAAATATATGAAAAAGATCTTGAGATTATAAGATGTAAAATATATCATTGGTACGAGACCTTTTGGGTAAAATCCAAAAAATAAAACCATGAGAACGTGAGCGCCCTAAAGTGGACAATATTGTACCATTGTAGAGATATATTTGGATTCCATTAGAACTAACAGTGGTATCAGAGCGGGTCTATGTAGTGGGAGTTCCTATTAAGGGGTCCGTTGGGACCGTTAAAGGGACGGATTCGTTGGGATCCGTACCAATAAGGAGTCCGTTGGGACCGTTAAGGGGGGCTCTTAGTGATCCTTTGTTTGAGGGATAAATTGTTGTAATACAATCAAAGTCCCACATTGAAAATATATGGAAAAGATCCTGGAGCCTGGGGTTATAAGATAGAAAAAATATCATTGGTATGAGGTCTTTTGGGTAAAATCCAAAAAATAAAATTATGAGGACGTGGACCTAAAGTGGACAATATCATATCATTATAAAGATATATTTGGATTTCATCGAACTAACATCAGCGACCAAACTTAATTTTCTTCTTATCAACAGTAGAATTGGCATTCTTTATGGTGGCATTTCTTTGAGCTTGCTGAGTGTGAAGCCATTAAGAACAAGGTCTTGCACAAACAAACACGCACAAGTGCACTAGTTCAGCATGGATCCAAAGTAGGTTGCAGAGTGGTCCTCTGCTTTGCCTCAATGCGCTCAATCTGTCCCCCTTTTATATTTCAACTCCTTTGGCGCCTTCTGCTGTTGATTGGTTCATTTGATGATCCATTGTTTTGAGGTTAAATTGGAATCTTCATATAGGCTTTTGCACAACTTGCTGGTGCTTATTCGTTAGATCATCGCTTAACCATCTTCGATCCAAGTTATAATCTGCTTCGAACGACGAGCTCGTTCTCTTCTCCCTCTGTCTTTTGCTGAAAAGTGGGCGAGACCGAAAGCTACACGTCCACGACGATGATTCAAACGTTGGATTTCGATCGAAATTTATTATTTTAAATGGAAATCGTGCAGAAATTTTAGGTTACAGAAGCACGCCTGCAATAATAAAAGCAACTCCTGCCTCTGTTTCTGTCTTCACTGCACCACCGAGCACAGCCATGGCCGCATCCTCTGCTGCGCCTCTGTTTTTAGTACTACTTCACTTGGGTCTGTTCTTCGCCGGCGCCACTGAATTCCACTTCGTTCATCTCCGAGACCTGGCCGCCGTCGGGCACCACCACCGCCGCCTTCCCAACCCCGCCAACAACGGTAAGCTTTCGCTGGACTTGCTTCACCGAGACGCGATCTCCGGCCGCAACTTTTCGGATCAGCGCCACCGCCTAGACCACCGCTTGCAGCGAGACGCCCACCGCCTTGCCTTCCTCTATCGACGTCTCGGAGGATACCACGTTGACGACTTCGGCTCGGAGGTGGTGTCCGGTCTTGAGCAGGGGAGCGGCGAGTTTTTTGTCCGGGTCGGCGTCGGCGTCCCGCCACGCGACCAGTACATGGTTGTCGACTCCGGCAGCGACATCGTGTGGATCCAATGCCGCCCCTGCGCGCAATGCTACGCTCAGTCGGACCCGGTGTTCGATCCGGCGGAGTCGGCCTCCTTCGCGAGGGTCGCCTGCGGCTCCCCCATATGCGGCTTCCTCCTCTCCGGTGACTCCGGCTGCCACGCCGGCGACTGCCGCTATGAGGTGTCGTACAGCGACGGGTCCTACACGAGGGGCACCCTCGCCCTGGAGACGCTGACGTTCGGCAACGTCGAGGTGCGTGACGTGGCCATCGGGTGCGGCCACAGCAACCGCGGCCTCTTCGTCGGCGCCGCTGGCCTGCTGGGGCTTGGCTGGGGGCCGATGTCCTTCGTCGGCCAGCTCGGTGGCCAGGCAGGCGGTGCCTTCAGCTACTTCCTCGCCAGCCGCGGCGGCGTCGGCGCCGCCGGGTCATTAATCTTCGGCCGGACGTCGGCCGTGCCGGTGGGGGCCGTTTGGGTCCCCCTAACCCGCAACCTCCGCGCGCCGAGCTTCTACTACGTGCGCCTCCTCGGCCTCGGCGTCGGCGGGGCGCAGCTGCCGTTGCGGGAGGACGTCTTCCGTCTCTCCGACGAGGGCGAGGGCGGGGTCGTGATGGACACCGGAACTGCAGTCACGCGCCTGCCGCCCTTGGCCTACGCGGCCTTGCGGGACGCCTTCGCCAGCGCCACGGCGGGCCTGCCACGGGCGCCGGCGACCTCAATCTTCGACACGTGCTACGACCTGAGCGGGTACGAGAGCGTGCGTGTCCCGACCGTGTCCTTCTACTTCGCCGGGGGCGCGATACTGACGCTGCCGGCGCGGAACTTCCTGATCCCAGTGGACGACGCCGGGAGGTTCTGCTTCGCCTTCGCGCCGTCGACGTCCGGGCTGTCGATCATGGGGAACATACAGCAGGAGGGAATCCAGATCACCTTCGACGCCGCAAACGGCTTCGTAGGCTTCGGACCGAACACATGCTAAACACTACTTTCACAACGTCTTCGAATCACTCTGCACTACCATTTTCTCGATCCAAACGCAATGAATATTGTAGATACATCACGAGTTCTTCCCAGATCACTAAATTATGGTTTTTAGCAGAAGATGGAATTCCTCTTCGTCCTTTGCTCAAGCCACGGCAATGGCGGACAGTGATTCAATTCCCATGCGAATCCGCTAAAGCAATGGCCTATGCCTTGGTTTCAATGAATCGCAGTGACTCAGTGAGCAAGATTTGGAGTATATTCAAATCGCCGATTGCTTTTGTTGCTTGTTCCAAGACTGCGTTCTTGAGTGCTTTCTGGATTCGGTGTAGGGTTTTTCTTTTCCCTAAAAGGAAAATATTTAGGGTTTTGAGTTCGGTTCGAGCCGGCCGAACCGGATCGGGGGAATTGGAAGTATTAAAATAGGGTTGTTGTCCTTTACGGCGACAGGAAGAAACTCTTCACCGAGGCTCCCCGGCAATCGCAGTTTTCTTGTTCGCAAGAACTGATCGATTGCTCTCTGTAGTTTGTGCCGGTATTAGTTCATCTGAATGCATCTTCTTCCTCTTCTTTCTTCGTTTCCCTCTGTGTTCTTATTCATGTCATCGATGCATTGAATTCGCAAGGCAGCGACGATGATGGCGAAAAATGAAAGATATGATCTTTCATGGACTAGGGAGCAGGAGAAGGCATTTGAGAATGCCTTGGCGACTCTCCCCGAGGGTTGCAGCAACCCGTGGGAGAGGCTTGCCATGGCTGTGCCTGGCAAAACCATCGAGGAGTTGAAGCACCACTATAAGCTTCTACTGCACGACGTCCACAATATCGAGGCTGGCCTAGTCCCTCTCCCTTGCTACCCGTCTTTGCCGGAGCAAAACGTGGGGCAGTCGCAAGTCGATTCTTGGATTCGTAGTCGCAGATCATTTAAAGAGCAAGAACGCCGGAAAGGAAAAGCGTGGACTGAGGAGGAGCACAGGTGAATTCCTACTCTAATCTTTCAATCAATGAGGAGCGAGGTTAAGCGATAACTTCTTTTATCGTATGTCCTGCAGATCGTTTCTTCGTGGACTCGAAACTTATGGCAAAGGAGATTGGAGGAGCATTTCGCGCAACTTTGTCGAATCCAGAACTCCCACGCAGGTTGCGAGCCATGCACAGAAGTACTTCAATCGGTTGAATTCGGTGAACAAAGAACGGCGAAGGACCAGCATCCACGATATCACCATTGCAAGCAGTGGAGACTCAAAAGCTCCTCAGGTACCAATTGCAGCCGCACCGACGTTCAGGCAAACCCTTCAACCATCAGCTGGCCTTCATGGGATTGCTATGTACGGATCCACTCTAGCACAGTCAGTAAATGGGGTGCCTTTCATTCCACCAGTAGGTGCCCCAGTTAATCTTCCTCTTCCCGAAACTGCTGTTCCTGGTGCACCATTGAACATCCAGCAACCGAGATATCCATTTCCTCCAACTGATCGATAGCAACAGCGTGTGCCAATTTCATCTTTTGCATTGCTATCGTCTACTCAAATAAGCAGAGGCCTGTTATCCTTTTACTAACTTGGTCTCAGAGCTGATCATTGATTTCTTGCTTTCTTAGTGGAACAGAGAAACTCTTCGTGTACTTATTGGTTTTAGGAGTTAGGAGAAAAGAGCATATCTTACAAGCCTTGGTTTTACTTGACTTGTATGCTCAACTTAGTTGATTTTCTTTGATGACAAACAAAGTTCAAAATTGTGAAGCTCTTACAGCAACTGTATATAAGGGGTTTTGCAGACATTTTCTTTTCCAATTCAATATATATATTCAGTTTCTCAAGGTTGTATTTTTTTTTATTGTTTGGTTTGACCTCTCCATGTTGTTCTTCCTTTCCTTGAAAGGTGGAATAAGGGAAAAGAGATTATCTTGCTGTTAAATATCTGATCAAGTGTTCTTTTCCTGAAATCTAACGCTGCTAGGAATTGTTTCAGTTTGCAAATTTATTCAGGAAGTGATCTTAAGATTCTTGCTGTTTAGGTCTTGCTATTTGCTAGATTTTGTATTACTTCAATAGAACCGATTTTGGTTAAATAGATATGTGTTCTGATTGTTCAATGACCTCCAAGAACTTCTCTCAAAAGCAAATGAAAACTACTCTTTTTGAATATAGACTTTCCAGGCATTACCTGATTTTAAGAAGAAGAAAAAAAGAAATCTTTTTGTTTGGTTTGGGTTGCAGAGAATTTTGATTTTTGTGAACTTTAAAGAATTCAAAAATTATCAAAATCCAAGACCAAGTCATGCAAACATAGTGTTTCTGTGTCTATGATCAATAGATTATCTTGTGTTTTTTTCTTAAATTGTTTACAATCAAGCTTTTTCATCTTCTAAATCCTTCCTTGTTTACGATCGCATCGACCATTAGATGAACTCCCATTCCGATGACAAACCACGTTGCTCCGGCCAACGCAATCTGCAACTCAAAGCTATTGACAACCTCCAAGGCCATGCCACCGGCTATGTGTTCTTGAAGCACGCCACCACCCTGCGATTCCACCACCTCTCTTCCTCTGAATGCTACAGATGCCGCAGAGATCACTGCCATCATCAATGGTGCCCTCAGATCGACTGTGTGTCCGTCGCCCTTCTTGCTTGTGGCACCACCTTCCTTCTCCTTCTTCTTCTCAAAAACTGCAGCAGACGGTAGCTTCCAGGTTGAATTTGGCGTTTCAGGGCCACTTGGCGGCGGGAGAAAGGTCATGGGTTTCCAGTACTCATCGCTGCGTTCTGAGGTAGTTGAATCCTCTCCCTCGAGTCGCTCGATTGTCTTGTTCTTGTGCCTTGCGGCAGCTTTTCGAAGTCTTTCTACGTCGGGGATTGTGGATTCTGCAGAGCTGAGGACTATGGAGGTCTCTTCCTCAGATGTTTCTGCGCCAGGAGGTCGCCAGTACCACCACTTCGAAGAGATCGATCTTATCCCTTGAAAGGCTGAAAACAGCGATTCTCTTCGAAGATCTGCATCCTAAATTTCAAAGAGATTCGACGTTGCTGAGTCGATCGTCATAATTTTCAAAGTTTTATCCGAAAAATGGCGTACCTTTGACTGTTTTCTGGATGTTCTTTCCTGGATCTCTCCGTATCTGCTCTGGAATTTGGTCACCTCTGCAAATATGTTGGAAGCTCTTGCGCCTGATATCCTCACGATTCCTCTGGGCTGCTTCGACATCAGGAATTCCAGAGCTGCGAGGTTCGATCTCTCCACGATCCTGCGCACGACAAGCAAGCAACCGAACGTCATTTCTCTTAATCCAATTCCAAATCCGTTGGGTTTGAGGTGTTACGATATGCAATCGACAGGGCAGGTCTGGATGGCGTCGAGGATCTTGTCTTCGGGGTCCGCCCACTGCGCCACCACTCGAGCTCGTCCGAACGCCGACTCGACGGCGAAGGTCTTCTTGGCGAACAGCGCGCATTTCAAGCAGCCGACGCACTTGAGCTCGTCCACGAAGACGGCGCGCTGCTCGTTCTCAGACCCAAACCAAGTCGAGTAGATTGGCTTCCCGGTGTAGCCCTGGAACTCTGAGATCTTCGCTTGCTCCTGCGATTTGATACGATCATCCGGCAGCGCTCTAAAGCCATGGACGCGAAGAGCTAGAACTGGTACCTTGTCGTAGCCATAGCGAGCCACGGGGTCGGAGAGGACAGAGTAGACTTCGTTGAGGAGGATGGCCATGTCGTGGCCGGCCGGGCCGGCGATGTCCGGGTGGCACCGCTTCTGGAGCGCTCGGTACGCCTTCTTTATCTCCGCCTGGTCCGACGAGCTCTTCACCCCGAGAAGCTCGTACAGGTCCAACTCACTCGCCCAAGAAATATTCGTCGAAGAACAAGAAGCAGCTGCTCTGTATCTCGTCCGCGACCTGTTCGACAGATTGCCCTCGTAGTAATTCTTCATGCTTGCCTTCGATGGAGGAGGAAGACAGGCGTGGGATAGTGGAACAGAGGCCATTTTTTTTTACTTAGATTCTTTGCTTTCTGCTCTCCTATCATAGGCAATCGATATTAAGTAGGATGGCCGTGGAAGAAAGAAAGATCTTTGGTCACTGTCTCCTGATAAAAGATTTTATCATCGCCCTACAAAATCCCACTAGATTCTCTAAATCAGACTTAGATTTTTATACGATATTACTTTCTTTTTTTGGTATATATTAACAGGATAAATAAGAAGAGGTCGAATGGAGAGGAATTTTGAAGGGTCTTAAAGCTTCAACGCCGTCATTAGCTTTCCGAGTGATTGATGATGAGTTGCAGGTCGCTGAGCCATTGCTTCTCCTTGCTCGACGCCTGCTCCAAAGCGTCCCATCTCGACCAAATCCACGCCCAGGTCATCACCAAGGGGCTCTTCCGAGACAAGCGCACCTCAAGCGTGATCCTCCATGTCTGCCACAAGCTTCTCCGATCGCAGTCCCCTTCCAAATCCAAGGAAAGCGGCGCGAGTTTCGGCCTTTACAAGCAGATGCTGCAATGCGGTGCCACGCCCAACGGCGTCACCTTCTCTCTCGTTCTGAAAGCGTGTTCGCACCTCAAAGATCCAGGCTTGGTGATGGGAATCCACGCGCAGTCTCTCGCACTCGGTTTTCGATACGATTCGCTCGTGCTCAACTCGTTGATACATGGGTACGTTGCCTGTGAGCTCGTAGAAGTCGCCCATGAAGTGTTCGATGAATTGCTTGACAGAGATTGCATTGCTTGGACCGAGCTCATCAATGGTTACGCTCGCAGCGGCTGTCCTGAGGCTGCATTGGACTTGTTCTTCCGAATGATGGAATCCGATGTGAGGCCTGATGAGTTCAGCATTGTTGCTGTATGCACTGCTTTTTCGCAGATTGGCATCGCAAGTTTAGGGAGGATGGCAGAGGGATTAGCTTGCAAGCTCGGGGCCATGGACAACCCTTACGTGGTTAATGCGTTAATCGACATGCACAGCAAGTGTGGGAGCGTCAGCCATGCTTGGGAATTGTTCGACGGATTGCTGCACAAAGATGTGGTATCATGGAACTCCATGGTCGCTGGATTTGCAAGGAACGGCGACATGGAGACGGCAAAGAGGCTTTTCGATCGAATACCGAACAAGAACGAAGTGTCCTGGAGCTCTCTGATTAATGGGTATCTGCAGAACGACTGCTTCAGGGAGGCTTTGAGTGCATATACGGAGATGATCGTCGACGACAGCGTAGTGCCGAATGCAGCTGCAATCACCGGCACAGTCGCGGCTTGTGCTCATCTCGGTGCACTCGATTTGGGGCGAAAAATCCACATGAGCTTGGATGAGAGTGAGCTTTGTGCCGATACCGTTCTGAGCACTGCACTGGTCGATATGTATGCCAAGTGCGGTTGTATCAGTGCAGCTTGTTCTTTGTTTGGTAGGATCGTGCAAAAGAGTGAAGTCTCTTGGAATGTGATGATCATGGGGTTGGCCATCCATGGGCGAGCTGCCGAGTGCCTCGAGCTCTTCTCCGAGATGTCGAAGGCCGGCATGAAACCGACTAGCACGACATTCACCGGGGTTCTATCGGCTTGTGCACATGTTGGATGGTTAGAAGTAGGGAGACACTACTTCGAAAAGATGACCAAATTGTATCGAATAAGTCCTAGTCCCGAGCATCTGTGTTGCATGGTGCACTTGTTGGGCAGGGCAGGGCTCATATCTGAGGCTTTTCAGCTCGTAAGGGACTTCCCCTACGACCCCGACATCGCCGTTTGGGGTGCCCTGTTGAGCTCTTGTAGACGACACGGCTACGTCCAACTCGGAGATGTCGTTGCTCGAAAGATACTGGAATTGGACCCTTCTCACAGCGGAGCGTTCGTGCAGCTATCGAGCATGTATGCCTCTGCGAGTAAGTGGAGGGAAGTGCAGGAGATTCGAAAGATCATGAAAGAAAGAGGAGTTCGAAATCGATGCGGATGGAGTTGGCTCGAGCTGGATGGAACTGTACATGAATTCGTTGTAGGAGGGAATTCACATCCTAGAATGATCGACATTCATTGTGTGCTACATGCAATAGATCATCACATGAACGCATGAGAAAGATCTTTCAACTCTAATCTTCCATTTCTTGCCTCCTCTGAGCTTTGAAGAATCGAGAAGAGCGAGAGCTGCAGAATGCTTGTGAATCTTGAAGAGAAGATCAAACGTATACAAGAAGAAGATTGTTTAATTCTCTTCTATAAAAAGTATAATTTATCATTCTAACGATCTCACACGGTTGATCTTATGATTATTTATAAAAAGATAAATCGAGAAATACAATTAATCACGACGATTGCTTAATTCTCAATTACATTGAGATAAAGGGCAAATTTTTTATCCACACAACTGAGTCAACGTGATGGATGATTATTATTTTTTCCTGGCGAGTTACATCCGACTCGGGCGAGTCGACGCGGCGGCGCCCATCTTCTTGGCCATCTCCCGGAGAACGTACTTCTGGATCTTCCCTGTTGACGTCTTAGGCAGGTCTGCCGCGACCACCACCGTTTTCGGCACCATGTACCGCGGCATCCTCTCGCGGCACCACGCGATGAGCTCGGCCTCCGTGGGCGGCGGCGACGCGGCGGCTGACCCTTCCTTCAGGCTCACGAACGCACACGGCGTCTCGCCCCAGAAGTCGTCCGGCCGCGCCACCACCGCTGCCTCGTTCACCGCCGGGTGGCCGTAGAGGATGGACTCCACCTCGACGCTGCTCAGGTTCTCCCCGCCGCTGATGATCACGTCCTTCGACCGGTCCTTGATCTCCAGATAGCCGTCGGCGTGCATCACCCCGACGTCGCCGGTGTAGAACCATCCGTCGGCGCGCATCGCCTTCGCCGTGGCATCTGGGTCCTTGAGGTAGCCAAGCATCAGGCAGCCGCCGCGGAGCACGATCTCGCCCATGGTCTCCCCGTCCCTGTTCACGCTCTGCCCCGTGGCGGCGTCGATGACGTCGGCGGCCGCCATGGAGAGCGTGCGCACTCCCTGCCGGGCTTTGAGCCGCGCGCGCTCCGACGCCGGGAGGCGGTCCCACTGTCCGCCCTTCCACGCGCAGGACACCACCAGCCCTGCGGTCTCCGTGAGGCCGTACCCGTGGCTGATCGTGAAGCCGATGGCCTCGGTGCGGTGCAGCACCGCGGCTGGCGGCGGCGCCCCGGCGGTGAGGATGTGGACTGGACCCGGTAGTGGGCGGCGGGCGGAGTCAGTGGCGTTGGCTAGCATGTTGAGAACCACGGGCGCGCCGCAGAGGTGGGTCACGCGGTGCGTCTCGATGGAGGCGTAGACGGAGGCGGCGTCGAAGCGGCGGAGGCAGATGTTGGTGCCGCCGGTGGCGGCGACGCCCCAGGGGAAGCTCCAGCCGTTGGCGTGGAACATGGGGAGGGTCCACAGGTATGTGGGATTTGGGGGGACGGACCAATCTATGAGGGAACCGAGAACGACAAGGAAGAGACCGCGGTGGCAGTGGACGACGCCCTTAGGGGAGGATGTGGTGCCGGAGGTGTAGTTGAGGACCATCGGATCCCACTCGCTCTGCGGTCTAACCCACCGGAACTCCGGGTCCCCCATCTCGACGAGCTTTTCGTAGGTGAGGGCGGAGCTCGGCGCCGGCGGCAGTTCCTCGTAGGCGTCCTCGATGACGACGACGCGAGGGCGGGGAGCGGAGGCGGGGAAGAGGCGGAAGGCCTCATCGAGAAGGGGAACGGAAGCCACGTCGACAAAGACGAGCTTGGATTCGCTGTGGCGAAGAAGGATGGAGATGGTGCGGGCGTCGAGCCGGAGGTTGACGGTGTTGAACACGGCGCCGCTCATCGGCACTCCAAAGTGCATCTCGTACATCGCCGGCACGTTGGGCGAGAGCACAGACACCTAATGGTCCAAGATCAAATTTTTTACGCCCGAAAGCAGAGCAAGA
>JBBMKF010470354.1:0-10589 GCA_037834155.1 Curcuma caesia | reverse complement strand
AGTCTCCTCGGGAGGAGCCATCACTTCCACTCTTTCTCGCCTTCCGATCGGTGTGGGAGGAAAGACGGCGGCCGGAGAATCGAGGAGGATTGTAAAGAGACGAAGCAGATCGCGGAATTGGATTGGGTTTTAGTTGGGGATTGGCTTATGGACCAGGGTTTTAGCAGATTGATTTTGTCTAATTATATAAAACGGTTAATTAACCAAAAACCGGGAAACTTCCAATTTTGTCATCAAATTTATTTTCCTTTCTAAAAACGCCCTTGCTGATAAAGATCTTAGGGTGCCCTTTATTTCCTAATTGTCGCATTTTAAGAAAATATCAAAAGGAAACTTGATATTCTATAATTTTTTTATCAGATTAATCAAATATCTAATTTTTTTTATCAGATTAATCCTAAAGATAGATAGCCTTCTATTATTTGTCCATTCGATAAATTTAAAAATACAAATAATAATATAGTGGTCCAACATCATTAGTAGTTGGAACACTACGGACATACTCTATGAGAGAGAATCAAATTTTTATTCTATAGATTTATCACTTTAAGAAAAAAAGTAAATTTAGTCAACACTGCTCCAATATATTCAAAAGTATTAAACAATTATATCTAAAATTATTTTAATATAGATCAAAACTACTTAAAATATTGATTAAAATTATTTGAATTCAATCAAAAAAATCATTCAACTTAGTTAAAATGGATTAAATATTATTGAAATATTTTTGATCAAAATTATTACAACTTAGTCGTACTTGATCAATTGAAGCAACTTTAATCGATATTATTCCATATTGGAGAGTTTTGAATAAGTTTGATCGAAGTTGCTATGCCATTGAACAATAATATGGGACATCCTCTTTTATATATATTTTTTAATTTTTATTCAAGATATTATTAGGATTATAAATGAATTAAATATTTATGAACGCTCAATAAAAATTATTTAAATAACTAAATTTAAATAATTCATTAAATTAAATCAATATTTGTTAATATTCGTAAATAAAGAAGTATAAATTATTTATAAACTATATCTATAAATAAAATTTATAAATCATATTCAAATTTAAAAATAAATAAACTCTAAAAATTAACAAGTAAATTACAATATCAAATTTAATAACTAATCAATTGGTTTAAAAAAATAAAATTTTAAATAATCAAATAAATTTAAATTGAAAGTTCGATAATATCTAAAGGAATCCAACTCAAATAAATTTAAATCAAATTAAAAAAAATCAATTCGAATTTAAATAATCATTTTTAATATTGACTTGAGTTAGTCGATTAACTTAACAAATAAGTTTAACACCTTTGTCTGGACAGCTGTTGGCCTACCTTCAACCAATGCTTGCTTCAACTGCTGCGTTAACAGCAATGTTTCACACATGAGCACGCATCTCTGTTTACTCTATTTATTTCCTCTCGCTCTCCGTGTTCACTTGGAACATTCTGGCAAATGAAATAAACAACGAAGAGTCTGAACTGTCGTTGCTTGTGGAATCAATCAGGAACTGCTATTTATTAATGTTTCGTATGTCCTCGTAAAACAACACGCAGGGAAGTGTTTCTAGGGCATCAAAATCATGATTGAAAGATCAACTGGCCATTTACAATACCTTTTGCTATTGTATATTGATGTAGTGGAGGCAATCGAGGCCACGTGACATGTCTAAAATTACATCAACGCAGAGGCAGGTTAGTTCAACTCATGGTCGAGCTCAAGTCAGGTCAATCAAATTCATAGTCGAGCTCAAGTCAAACTAAGTCAATTCACAGCGAGTTCAAGATAAATTAGCCGAATTCAAGACTAAACTCGGGTCGAGCTAGCAGATCGAAAGACGGAGTCATGCAATCATAATATGACATGAGTTAAGCTCCACGAGAGACTCAACTTGATTCAATACAAGCAGATCCAATAGAAACTGACCCAACAATAGTCGGCTTGGAAAACACAAACTTGAAATGTCTTGACGTCGTCCTTATGTTGCTTGACTTGATACAAGCTGATCCAATAGAAACTGACCTAACAATAATCGCCCAGATAAACACAAACTCAAGAGGAGTCGACCTGACCCATACTCAACTTGTCAAAAGAACTCATTTCAACGTGTGTAGAGAAAGTCAACTAATCACAATCATATATTTTATAAACATTTTACTTTTTCCGGTCTTTAAAATCATTTTATCACATGGGATAGTAGAATAATAATATACATTCAACATTTTTAAGTATTATTCTTGAAAGTTAAAAAACTATTGCCATGTTCATGTTCTTTCTTTCTCTTTTTCATTGTGAGTATCAAATTTTCATCTATTCGTTATTGGATTAGGTTTCTTTTACCCCAAATTGTGAGATAGTGGGTTAGGTTTGATCCAAATTCATCGATATGATTTTCATTCTTTTGAAAAATATAATTAATCATTAGTCAAAAAAATCTAAGTCAAAATTGTTATAGTCAAGGGGTTGTTAGGTTTCAATTAACATAAAAAATTCTATTATTAAGTTTTACCTCTATATTTTTCTTATTTATCTCTTGAAATTATATTTATTCATTTGTATAATAAACATTACTTTCCATTCCAAAATATACATAAAATAAATCTATAAGGAAAGTATTATCTGGAAAAAGAAAATAATTAATTATTAAAAGTTTTCTTTCTTGAGAGGAAATAAAAATAAATAAATAAATAAAATAAAATAAAAAGGAAATGTGGAGAATTCGCGCCGCGATTTCCTCGGTTACGTCGCGCATGACGACGCCACGTGCCCCACCGCCCGGCAACGTGACCCACCTCAGATATTGTATACCGTCACTTTCCATGAAATATATAAAAAATATTAATTAAAAAATATTTAATTGGATTAAGAAAATTAATATTATATGATATAATAAATAAAAGGTACACTTTATTTTAAAAAAAATACTCAATCTTTAATATTAAAATAATATTAAAAATAATATTTTTAAAAAAATCAATATCGCAATAGTGTTGATGTGTGAAAATCAACATGACAATGATATTATTCTTTGAAATTTAACATCATAATGTTGATTTTAAAATTTATGTAATACTAAAATGATATTAATTTTTGAAATGTAATATTATTGTGATATTGATTTTTTTAAAAAATATCATAGTAATATTGATTTTTAAAAATTAATATCATAGTGATATTGTTCTTTAAAATTTGGTATCATAGTGGGCATTATAGTGGTTAACGGGAGAGGCAAAATAAAAAATAAGTACGTCAAAAATTTAAAAGTTAAGTGTGTTTTAGGAATTTCCTAACGTGTGCGCCCTTTAATCAATTGCTATTTTTTTTTCTATTTTATCTGTTAATTGCAATTTTCACTAAAATTATTTTAAGTCACAGTACTTTTATTTAAAAAAATTTAACCAATATTTAATAATGTTGGAACAATTTTAACAAGCACTAAAGTATTTTTGACAACGAAGTAGAAGTGATTTATATTATACTATTTTTTGACTAAAATTAGTTAACGTTATAATAATTCAAATAAAAATTACTATATAAATAAAAGTTTTTTGGGGATAAAAATAAGATGGGTGACCAATTAATTTTTTTTAAACATGATTTTTTCGATAATGAAAATAAAAAAAAGCCCTTTTAATGTTACAAATATGTGAAAATTTCCTTTTGAAAATATTTGATTATATGTTTTTTTATAGTTTTTAATAAATATAAAGAATTCGATATATATTTTTATTGATTGAATATATAATTCACATATAATTCGATTAACTTAATAAAATATAAATTATTATACTAAATGGATAATGTGTTTGGTAAAGTGACAGTAGAAACAAAAAGGAGTTTAAAAATTTTAAAATTTCCAAGGACTTTTAAGCAAAAAGGCAAACTTCACGAGGGGGGAAATCAAATATTCCCTAGCAGATATATTCTCCCTAAATCATGCCACAATCTAAATCATTAAGGGAATTTAAAAATCAATATTTTTTTTATTGAAAAAACGAGATCATATTTTAGGAATTTTTCAATAAAGGTAAAATTAAAGTCAATCAGTAATAATTAATATACTTGGTAATTGTAATATGAAAATATTTTTCTATAAATAATAATAATACTAAACATGGTATAATTTTATTATTAGTTTTAAATTAAAAAAAATATTTTATATCCAATTAAAAAAATAAAACAAATATTTTGTGCTTCAAAATTTTCCATTAGAACGCGTTGATGCTGACCACGTGCGTTCTCCTCCCATGCAAATGTTAATTCCTCACAGCTAATCTCCAACGCACCAATCTCGCCTCCACCCTCGTCCTCGCCGCGTTAACCCAACGGCTGTCGCACCCCGGACACAGTTTTGATGCTTAACTTTAGTTGATCACTGGGGTCCACTGTGTGTCCTACAAAGGATGGCAAATAGAGTACGGACGCGTCAGCATGCTGTTGCGTACTCTGGTTCGATTTGTACACCCACACGCAAGCTTCCCACGCGTTTGATATGAGCTACGAGATGGAAGAGCAGTTGTCGTACCTCAGACACACTCACACGCATATATGGATTAAAGCACCGGGCCCTCGCCGAGGCCCACAGATGATAACAAATTAGAAACTTACAGGTCACGAAATCATTTAGAATTCTGGTTCGACCCGAACACGCGATCTGTCTTCTCGGACAGGGCAATTCCTACGCCGGTGCCTTACGCTTCGAGAATCTTCTTCGTTTGACGAATGAGAGCTTGCCATGTCAACGCGTACGACAGCTTCTGCCTTTGGGGCGCACGTGTCCAGCTGTCCTATTTGAAACGGTGGTCTCACGCTGTTTCGAGTCCGAAGCAGCACGGCGGATTCGCGCAGATTAGTTCCGTTCGGCTCGCCTTCCTCGTCGCTTTGAGAAAATATTTTTCTTTCACTTTTTTCTCCTTTTAATTTAATTTCTTTAAAAAGGCCGCTCCTTTCGCTCAAATCTCTCCTCTCTGTCTTCGTCACTCTTCCGCATCGCCGTCGCCGAACCCTAGCAGGCGCTCCTCTCCGGTGGCCAGGGGCCCTCCGGTCGACAGCCCATCTCGCTTCCTGCGCTGGCTCCTCTTCTTCCTTTGACCACGTCGCGCCTCTCGGCGCGGTACTTCGTAAGTGAGACGCTTTCTTAAGAAAGAGACAACGCTGAAGGGTTCAACAGCGGTGTTCGGTGGAGAATCGGTCGGGTCTGTTGTCCAACCTCCCGATCTTTGACGAGTCTGGTGTTACTCCCCTGTGGTGTTCTCTCTCGCTTTAAGAAAAACCATCATGTGCTTCATCGCTCTCGTTGAACTGTGAGGTAGGCGATCTAACCGGTGGTCATCTTCTTTTGAACTGCTTAGGTTTCTGCTCTTCCGCATTTTCCCGATCTTGTTCCGAACGCCTTCTCTCTGTTATTCTTTATGATTTGGGGATAATGTCATCTTGCTATTTATTTTTCGGTAAAGCTTAGATTTTTATGCTCTAACACTTGTTAAATCAGGAAGATTTTGTGGTTCTTGTTATAGAAGCGACAATTTTTATTTTTGCTGTTCCAGGTCTCTATCTGTAATTTCTGAAGGTCGATCTCTACAAGTGATACGTGATGTCTTCAAACAATGTTCTTAGAGTAAGTCAGTCTGTGCGCCTTGCTTCATCATCTGATCCACAGCAGGGCGATGGCAGACCGCCGCTTGGAGCCCCCACTGTCAAATTTGCCCGTCGAACTTCATCGGGCCGCTACGTTAGCTACTCCAGAGATGACCTTGATAGTGATTTCGGAAGCGGTGATTTTGACAAGGAGTTTACTAATTATCATGTGCACATTCCCCCCACTCCTGATAATCAACCGATGGATCCAGTCATTTCTGCAAAGGTTGAAGAACAATACGTCTCAAATTCACTGTTTACTGGTGGATGCAATAGCGTCACGCGTGCACATCTGATGGACAAAGTGATTGAATCTGAGACAAGCCATCCTCAGATGGCTGGTGCCAAGGGCTCTTCTTGTGCAATGCCTGGATGTGATTCAAAGGTCATGAGCGATGAGCGTGGGGTCGATATCCTTCCCTGTGAATGTGACTTCAAGATATGCGGTGAGTGTTTTTCAGATGCAGTGAAGGTTGGTGGTGGGATCTGTCCGGGATGCAAAGAACCATATAAAACCACTGAATTGGAGGAGATGGTCAACAATAATTTAGAAGGTCGGCCGCTCCAGTTGCCTGCTCCTCTCGGGATGTCAAAGATGGAAAGAAGACTTTCGATAATGAGATCACAGAAGTTGACTAGGAGCCAGACTTCTGATTGGGATCATAACCGCTGGCTCTTCGAGACAAAAGGGACCTATGGCTATGGCAATGCAATTTGGCCTACAGAAAATACAGGGGATGGAGAAAATGGGCAGCCCAGCGAGCTGACACACAAACCATGGCGGCCGCTTACTCGAAAATTAAAGATCCCAGCTGCAATTTTGAGCCCTTACCGGTAATAATTATGACTTTCTTATCCTTTCTTTGGCATCTTTGTTTTTTTTTCCCTCTTTTTGTTTCTTTCTGACTTGAAGAACAGATTTTCAAATAGCTGCTCTTCATTAATCAAAGTGAACATAAAACCTTTCTAGCACTCTTGTGTAAAGCAAAATCATGGTATTCTGTAGACAGATCTCTTCCTCCTAGAATGTAAATAGAAGTAGATTGTCTCCAGCATACACTGTGAATTATTCTTGCAGTCCAATTTGCTAGGTATGCACTTAGGATTCACAAATATGCAGTTAGAATTTTGCTCAAAAGTTGCCTCAAGTTGAAATGTGGTCGATTCTTGTTTGTCTAGATTAGACACTTTGATTCTGGCATTGTTTTTGAACTAAATCTCTATATGCTGTGGTGATACAGTTTTTATGCTTGTCTCTTGTGTATGAGACCATATATCCTCCAAGTAGGCAATCATCAGATTCACTAAACTTTTTGATCCTTGCATTTGAGATTTTTTTTTGCTTTCTGAGGGGAAAAAATTGATTATACTTTTTTGTTTTCAGTCTCCTCATCTTCGTCCGCATGGTTGCTCTTGGGCTGTTTCTTGCTTGGAGAATAAGGCACAAAAATGAGGATGCTATTTGGTTATGGGGGATGTCAGTTGTCTGTGAGCTTTGGTTTGCATTCTCCTGGCTATTGGATCAGCTTCCAAAGTTGTCTCCTGTAAATCGAGCCACTGACCTTGCTGTCTTAAAGGAGAAGTTTGAGACTCCTACAATCAACAATCCCTCTGGAAAATCTGATCTTCCAGGCATTGACGTGTTTGTTTCCACAGCCGATCCAGAGAAAGAACCTCCACTTGTGACTGCAAATACCATACTTTCCATCCTCGCTGCTGACTATCCTGTTGAAAAGCTATCTTGTTATGTCTCCGATGATGGTGGTGCCCTTTTGACTTTCGAGGCCATGGCTGAGGCTGCTAGCTTTGCCAATCTTTGGGTTCCTTTCTGCAGGAAACATGGCATTGAGCCAAGAAATCCAGAAAGCTATTTCAATTTGAAGAAGGACCCCTACAAGAACAAGGTACGACCAGACTTCGTCAAGGACCGGAGACGGGTAAAGAGAGAGTATGATGAATTCAAAGTTCGGATCAATGGTTTGCCTGAATCAATCAGACGTCGATCTGATGCATACCATGCACGTGAAGAGATGAAGGCAATGAAACGACAAAGAGAGGTTGCTAGTGATGATCCAATAGAACCCATCAAAATTCCTAAAGCTACATGGATGGCTGATGGCACCCACTGGCCTGGAACTTGGATGAATCCTTCTTCAGAGCATACTCGTGGTGATCATGCTGGAATCATTCAGGTAATTTTTGTTGGTAATTAAATTATGTTTTCCCCTACCATCTGTGTTCTTAGCTGATTTTCATGTTTTTTGCTAAATTTGTCTACTCTTGATTCCAGGTAATGTTGAAGCCTCCAAGCGATGAACCACTGTTTGGGAATAGCGAAGAGGGTAGGCCTCTGGATTTCACAGACATAGATATTCGTCTACCGATGCTGGTCTACGTCTCCCGTGAGAAGCGGCCAGGCTATGACCACAACAAAAAGGCTGGAGCCATGAATGCTCTCGTCCGTGCCTCTGCGATCATGTCTAACGGTCCTTTCATTCTCAACCTCGACTGTGACCACTACGTATATAACTCGGAGGCCCTCCGAGAGGGCATGTGCTTCATGATGGATCGTGGTGGTGATCGCCTGTGCTACGTTCAGTTTCCTCAGCGGTTTGAAGGCATCGATCCCTCTGATCGTTATGCAAACAACAATACAGTGTTCTTTGACGTCAACATGAGAGCGCTTGATGGACTGCAAGGTCCGGTTTACGTCGGAACTGGCTGCCTCTTCAGACGAATTGCTCTGTATGGCTTCGATCCTCCTCGATCCAAAGAGCATCGCGCGGGTTGCTGCAGCTGCTGCTTTCCTCGGATGCGTAAAAACCAGGCAGCCGTGGCATCTGAGGAGACACGGGCACTTCGCCTGGGAGATTACGAGGATGATGAGATGGCCATGTCTACCTTCCCTAAACAGTTTGGAAACTCATCCTTCCTTATCGATTCTATTCCAGTTGCTGAGCTCCAAGGCCGACCTCTTGCTGATCATCCCGCCGTGAAGTATGGCCGTCAGCCTGGTATTCTCACTGCTCCCAGGGAACTTCTGGACGCATCTACTGTTGCCGAAGCGATCAGCGTCATTTCATGCTGGTACGAAGACAAGACCGAGTGGGGGCAGCGTGTCGGATGGATCTACGGCTCTGTAACTGAGGATGTTGTCACTGGCTATAGGATGCATAACAGAGGATGGAAGTCTGTTTATTGTGTGACCAAGCCTGATGCGTTCCGTGGGACGGCGCCGATCAACCTGACCGATCGGCTTCATCAAGTACTTCGATGGGCAACAGGCTCTGTCGAGATTTTCTTCTCCCGTAACAATGCATTGCTTGCAAGTTCAAGAATGAAGATTCTCCAGAGAGTTGCATACCTCAACGTCGGCATCTACCCGTTCACCTCCATCTTCCTCATCGTCTATTGCTTCCTGCCAGCACTCTCACTGTTCACAGGGCAGTTCATAGTGCAGACCCTCAACGTGACCTTCCTCACTTACCTGCTCCTCATCACGCTGACACTCTGCATGCTAGCGGTTCTCGAGATCAAGTGGTCTGCCATCGAGCTCGAAGAATGGTGGCGGAATGAGCAGTTCTGGCTGATCGGAGGAACTAGTGCCCATCTCGCTGCTGTGCTCCAGGGGTTGCTGAAGGTGATTGCTGGCATTGAGATCTCATTCACTCTCACATCAAAGTCAGCAGGCGATGATGAAGATGATGAGTTTGCTGATCTCTACATCGTCAAGTGGACCTCGTTGATGATACCGCCCATCACCATCATGATGGTGAATTTGATTGCAATTGCAGTCGGAGTTAGCCGCACCATATACAGCACCATACCGGAGTGGAGCAAGTTGTTGGGTGGAGTTTTCTTCAGCTTCTGGGTGTTGGCGCACCTCTACCCTTTCGCAAAAGGACTCATGGGACGGAGAGGAAGGACGCCGACGATCGTCTTCGTGTGGTCCGGTCTCCTCGCCATCACCATATCACTACTTTGGGTTTCAATCAATCCGCCATCAGGCAGTAGCTCACAGATCGGAGGCTCCTTCACTTTCCCTTGATTCCTTCTGCAAATATTTATTTTGACGATTGAATTTCGATGTTCATGAGGAAAATGAGAAGCATATCTACTCGTATGATCGATGGTTCATTGTTATAAGTTGGACGACTGTTCGCATGCATATCGTAGATGCTATCTGAAGACATATTTATGTTCTTTGTTACTTAGTAAATTTAAACTTCACTGCAGTTTTAGTTTATAGCCATGGTGTGCCATGAAGTATTGAGCTTTTTAATGATCTCGATCATTGCCTGTGAAGTGATAAGTCATGCTGTGCTAACTCAAATGATTCAACAAGTCGGGCAAGTCTTCCTGGATGGAGCTCAAGATACACATCTTGCCGAAGCGATGATGGTGAGATTGCGGAAACAAGTCCGGCATTGCCGGTGTTGCGGCAATCCACTGCCTGAAGAGGCAAGTAAGTGATGCCTCAGCTTCATCAACAAGCAGCGGACATCGGGAAATAACACGACAATGGGAATCAACTCCTCATTGTTTGTGTACATAGTCTCAATTCGGACAGCATCATTGTGTGGTCTTGAGCATTTGATTGAAGGTTGTGAGTATCCGAAAAGGCTTTCGCGATGACAAGAATCTCTCTTTGTGAACGAACCACATCGAGCCTTGCTCAGCGGAGAAGGCTTTCAGTTCATGATTGTGCTCCGTTACAAGTTTTAAAACCACCCAAATGTCGGTCCCTTTTCTGATAGAGTTTGAATCTGTTCCCTCTTCTTTGTCAACGTTACTACTACACCTTGTTGATGAACGACAGACGAAAAAAGACTTCAATTGTTTATGAGTTTTTATAATAAAAATTCAATTGTTGAGATGGCCGAGTTGGTCTAAGGCGCCAGATTAAGGTTCTGGTCCGAAAGGGCGTGGGTTCAAATCCCACT
>JBBMKF010470334.1:0-10590 GCA_037834155.1 Curcuma caesia | reverse complement strand
TCTAATCAGGCAAGGTGCTATTGTGGAGTAATGCCAAGACACTGATTGAGTAGATGGTCAGTATCTTGGTCGAGTGAGAATCCTTGTGGAACATGACAGTTGAAAAATCGATGTTCCTGGACTAGAGTCTTTGTTGTAATGCCATTGGTTTGCTTAATCATCCATCAGGTTGAGCCCCAATTTGGCAACTTGTCCAGTCAGTGTGCTGCTAGTTGTATACTAACTAAACTCATCTTTGGTGGGCCTGAATTGGTGAGTTCTTCAAAGTTCAGAAGCATTCTTTTGAAATAATTCAATTCATCATAAGCCCGAAAATATGTCTCCATTAATTGTAGTAAAGCTGTTTCAGCATTTTATAATTTACATGCCTTAGAAGATGTTGCCAGCTAATGAGGACTTTAGGCAATATTATCAAGCTTTTGAGTTCAAAATCCACCTTCACCAAAAAAAAGGAGCTTGAGGGCTTTCATTATATGTTTTCTGAAAAAAGGAATTTACTATGTGCTGGTTGTAGATAACTCTTATTCTTTGGACCCAATGATGTGCTGTATCTTGTTTAAATGTGGTTATCTGAGATTTGGCCTGATATCTTATTCCTGATGTAGGATCCTGAAGGCCTTTTCCCTTGTATTCTTGGTCACGAGGCTGCAGGGTATGATATCCTCATACTATTAAAACTAGCAAGTTCATTTTGGTGTTTCTTATTTCAATTGCATTTCTAGTATTGTTGAGAGTGTTGGAGAAGGGGTAACTGAAGTTCAGCCTGGAGATCATGTCATACCTTGTTACCAAGCAGAATGCAGAGAGTGCAAGTTTTGCAAATCAGGAAAAACCAACCTATGTGGTAAAGTTCGTTCAGCAACTGGTGTTGGTGTCATGTTGAATGATCGTGGAAGTCGTTTCTCTATCAATGGAAAGCCAATTTACCATTTCATGGGGACATCAACTTTCAGTCAGTATACTGTTGTACACGATGTTAGTGTTGCTAAAATTCGTCCACAGGCTCCTCTTGAAAAAGTCTGCTTGCTTGGTTGCGGTGTTCCTACTGGTAATCTTTCTCTGTGTTTTAAGTACCGTATGCTGCTATTGAGAATGATTATCTAGTTTTGTGTTCATAAAAGATGATTCTCTTGTTTGGAACTGGAACCTTTGGTATTCTTTGTTGTGTAGAGTTATTTTCTGTCTCAATGTTCCTTTAGAAAAATACTTTCTGTTTTCTTTTTCTTAAATTCCGGATACAGTTTAAAATATTAATTATGCAAGCAAATTCACCATCCTAATCGCTGTTACTGCTTGTCTCTTTTTTCTTCCCAACAGGCAGGATTTGATACCTTACCTGCTACTAGTAGTTTCCATTGCTCTTACAATTTGCCATTTATTTTTCTCTTTTTTCCTCATTTTTCCCCTTTTGTATTGTCAGGTCTTGGAGCTGTATGGAATACTGCAAAGGTGGAATCAGGTTCAATTGTTGCAATTTTTGGCCTTGGCACTGTTGGTCTTGCTGTAAGTTATCTTTTAAATTAATTAGTGCATGATCAGATACAATTTTTAGCCTTGGCACTGTTGTTCTTCCTGTAACTTATCTTTTAAATCAATTAGTGGATGATCCAATACCAAACAAGTGATAAATAATTTTCATAGGTTGCTGAAGGTGCAAAGACAGCAGGTGCTTCACGAATCATTGGCATTGATATCGACAACAAAAAGTTTGATATTGGTATTTCTTTTTCCCTTAGCTTACAAATATCTATCTTTGATACTTTAAGCTGTTAATTTTATTATCAAGCTTAATTTTGTGTACAAGGAAAATTATACAGAATGTAATTAGATTATTTTAATTAAAGTAAAATCTTAAAAAATGATGCTTCCTTAATTTCGTGTTTTTCATTCCTTGGAAGAAACCCTTCGTTCCTATAAATTAATCCCTTCTCATTCTTCTCAAATTACTTAATTCTCAAAGTTGTGAGTTCTCCTCTTCTTTCCACTCTAAAGTGTTTTAAGGCATCAAAAGTTTTAGAAAGTTCCCCAAGATTTAAAATTTGGAGTGCTTTTATTTCAAGTCATAGTTTAGGATAATATCATCTTGAGAGAAGGTTTTCTAATGCCATGATGTTAATTTTTTATTAATCCAATCCGAAAGGGTATGTCGACATCCATAGAGATGATTCAACGACCGACATTATTACATTGGCGACTAACAATAGTAAATTGATAATGATGTGACTGGAAGGGGTGCATCTATGATCTGAAGGGGTGCCTTAGCAAGCAAAGAGGTGCTGGGAATCTAAAGAGAATATGATTCATGTCGCCATATTTCATCCCACTGGTTCAAGCTATTGACTTGTCAATGAGCTGACCCATCATGTAGAACCAATCTCATTAATTGGGAGAATTTTAACAACAAATTGTGCATCAACGCATTGAGTGAAACTAATGAATAAATCTTTTTTATTCCATTTCACCGCACCAAATGTGACCTTGAATATATCAACTAATCAACTACTTGACTCCTATGAAAATCTTCAAAGACATTTCAAGTTTCATAGTGAATTTCACTGTAAATTTTGCTGAAAACAATTTATTTCAAGTTTGTTGTTGGATCAACATCATGTTAATTTCTATGTACAGATTGCTATAGAGAAATTTGTTGTTTCATCATGTTTTAGTTTTACTTATCTTGTCTTTTAACTTGATTGCAGCGAAGAATTTTGGAGTCACAGAATTTGTGAACCCAAAAGACCACGATAAACCAATACAACAAGTAATCATTGACCTTACTGATGGTGGTGTTGATTATAGTTTTGAGTGCATTGGTAATGTTTCTATCATGAGAGCTGCCCTTGAATGTTGTCACAAAGTAAGTTGATGCTTCATACAATTCTCCACGAATTCTTTTTCTATTCCTGGTGAGATCAGTTCACTGAGGTATTTTATCCTCCAAGGGTAACCAAATAAACCTGTTGCAATAAAATAGTGCTGTCTGCATTTATTGTTTTATAATCCAGTTTCAGTTACTATTGCAAATTCCGTTCCTTCATGCATTTTGTCTTTTCTTGCCTGAGGGAATCTAGCTGCCTTAATCTGTTGTGTTGACACTACAGGGTTGGGGCACATCAGTCATTGTAGGTGTTGCAGCTTCTGGTCAGGAGATAAGCACCAGGCCTTTCCAGCTCGTGACTGGGCGTGTCTGGAAGGGAACTGCTTTTGGTGGCTTCAAAAGTCGTTCACAAGTTCCTTGGCTCGTTGAGAAGTACATGAATAAGGTATCTATCTCTCTTATATTTCCAAGTTAATACCTTTTATTCATGTAATGAACTACCAAAAATTAAAAGGAAAGTTAGTATTAAGGGATGGAATAGATAAAAAAATGAAGTAGAAAATAGATATTTTTTAGTCTGTGTCGTGAAATGGAATATACATAGAATAATTGTTCCTATGTTTGATTTGTAGGAAAGAAATAGGTGCTAGATCAAGATTAATTCTAAAGTATTGATATACTTTGTTGGCCCTTTTGGTATCGTCAAGTGTTCAATTTGTCTTGTCCACCCAATTTTCCCAGTCCACTTGGTTTGTTTGGTCCCCGTGGTGAAGCCAACCTACCTTGCTTGAGTGTTGCATTCGTTTCATTCAACTCATTTGGTCGACCCATTTGGTCAACTCACCATGTACAATGTGTTTGTCCAACTGGATGCATTTGAATAGTTCAACATTGGTCCTGGTTGGCTGCATCCTGAGTCGGGTTCAATTTGGTTTGTCACTGTTTGTGTTAGGCACAACTCATGACTTAGGGGGTTGTGTTGCCATGCACAGGCCTGAGCTTGGTTGAGCCATGCTCGAGTCAGCCCAAGCTTGGGCCCATCTATTTAATTTCTTAAAAATTAAATAATAAAAATAAAATATAAAAATCTAAACATTAGAAAAATAAAAATTCATATAAAATTTTTTATAAAATAAAAAAATATTTTTATAAATTTTCAGATATTTTATTATATTATTTTTATATGTTTAAGTATTTGGGTCAAGCATGACACACAGAGCTGTGTTAGACTTAGCACGACCTAGGAGGCTAGGACAAGGTCATTAGCACGACCTAGGACCAGGCCATGCTTGGTCTGACATGGTCCATATCTTATTATGCCGTCACAAACAGAACCTATCCTGGGGTGGGTTGTGGGAGGCCTGGATCCATTGCCACCTCTACGATATGTGATTTCAATGTGTGTGTGTGTATATAACCATTATGTAACAGATAAGGAGAACATGTATTTCTTGTTTATTTTTCAGTCTCCATGGGAATTGACAGGCAATGAATTAACTATTTGTATGAACCAAAGCCGCTATTTAATGACTTATTATCATTTTGTTTTTAACATAAAATCTCAAACTAAAATAGCATCACTAGCATTCGATTGTGCAACTGCAGGAAATCAAGGTGGATGAATATATTACACACAATATGACACTCGAGGAGATCAACGAGGCCTTTGATCTCATGCACGAAGGTGGCTGCCTGCGTTGTGTGCTCTCTTTGCATGCATAACTCCACTCTAAGGGAGTAGAAAATTTGTGTATTGCATCTTTCAATACATTTCCTTCATTTCTCTCCCTTTTCAACTTTCAAGTACTGAAGAGTTCAAAGCATGATCATAAACATGTGACTGACTCCCCTAGCTTTATCGTCTCCTCCAGATTTGCACTGTTTACACTCTGTTATTTGAATAATAATCTGAATGCTATTATGCAATTTTACTATAGTTATGATCTTTGTAATCCCACCAACCTGGTATTGGCTTCACGTATCAAGTCCTAGCCCGTCCCAGTTTATTGGTAACTTGAATGTTCTTCGGTTGAGCTTTATATTGTGTAGATTTGGCATTTCAATTTGAAATTTAGAGGTGAGGGGCTAAGCTAGAATTTTTGCAAATGCCACTCAAATTTATTTTCTTCTTAAATTTCCCTTGAATTTTGGAATTGTGGTATTTCCAATATATTTATCTAAATGGCCCTCTATGGTTGACAGCAAACAAATGTAAAACCTGGCCGACTCTGTTGAGATTTGGAAGAATTATATTGAATGAGGATGGATCATGGTAAAAGGTCAAAACATTTGCACATGAAGGGAATTGATCATGCAGATTCGGGTTGAACATGAATTAGGGCATACTTACAAGGGTTAGATTATGAAGTGCCAACTACAACAACGATACTAGTGAGGAGGTCGTACAATACAATAGTCAACACAAGTTGATGGAGGGGTTGTCGGATGAATGGAACTTAGTGATGAAGATTCTGAGATTTGCTTCTGCTCCCATAGCTTGTCGCCTCCAATGCTACTTCCTCAATGCTCAACATCAGTTAGAATTTAGAAACACATGATCTAGAGAACCCTAGATTCATTAAAAACAAAACAAGACTCTAAATGCTTCAGTTGATTGCAAAACAATACCAAAAGGCTTTTAAACCAAGGCTCAACATCAGTTACAACAAGCCAAGCTTGGTAGACCTATCTCAATAATATGTTTAGTAGTATGTTTGTTGCAGTCTCAGCGTTTAAATTTGGATTGACCAAATAAAACATCCTCGGTTA
The DNA here is from genome assembly GCA_037834155.1 of Curcuma caesia. NCBI lineage: Eukaryota > Viridiplantae > Streptophyta > Magnoliopsida > Zingiberales > Zingiberaceae > Curcuma > Curcuma caesia. Next base: position 5,003 of record JBBMKF010470334.1, on the reverse strand, counting down.
CTGTAAGATGTCTGAGTTGACCTACCGAAAGGTCTAGTTTAACTTATCTTCAATTTAAAAAATTTATTTGCCAATTTAAATTGTCTTAGAAAGAGTGGTAGGTCCAACTGTTGGTGCTCGGTAAACATACCTTTCAGAAGAGTCAACCTACTAAAATCTGAGTTGAATTAAAATCTCGAGACAAAAGTTTCAAATATCATTAAGGCTTCTAATTCACTACCAGAAAAAAAAAACAATTACCGATCGGTCTAGCAATCGAATTTCGATGGCTAAATGCAATTAACAATCGATTTAATGATAAAAAATAATTCAATCTCTAAATTAAGGATTAAATTTAAAATCGATCACTAATTAACGATCGAATTATATTCAACCGTTAAATAGTGATTGAAAATATTTCGATCGATTAGTGATCGATATTTAATTTAGTCGCTAAATTAATAATCTATTTTTATTTTGATAAGATTAAATTATTTTCAATCGTTAATTTGATCGTTAATCAGTCTTTCACCCTTCTAGCTTATATACTTTTGTTTAAGTCCAAAACATAATCTAGGATTTCTTAAAGTAGTCCTCAATATTTGAAATTGAAATTATAAGATTTCACTCAAAACTATGTCAAGTTTATTTCTCTGGGTGACTCAATTGTACAAAAGACAGTCAAAAATAAAGTGAAAAGAAACAATATAGTTGTCTTCTATTTTTTTTATTGATAATTTAAGAGTCTAAATTTTACCTGATTAATTAATTTATCGATTGAATAAATCTAGAATTTAATTTATACAGATCGATCTTTTAGAATATTTGTTCTTACTTGGATTCGAACACGGTCTTCTTGTTTATTCCTCAAAATATTTTACCATTGCACTTTATAACGTCTTCGGGTTATCTTTGAGCTAACTCCATGTTAATTCATGCTTAAGAGTAACTAAATTTCTAACCAGGTACTATAATACACTTGTACAAAAGACTAACCTAAATTATATATATATATAAAATTGAGATTCATTTTAAATAACTAAAAGATTATAACGTTTATATTAATTGAAACGGATCCGGTTGAGATCAACTCCTAGATGCGTTGACGACTTCTCAACACCAGTGTCAGATGAAGTCGTGTGAGGAGAGGATCGCGAATCTGGAAGAGCCTGCAAATACAACAACCGTGAGAGGGAAGGTCAGAGGTGCTCTCGCTCGATCACTTCGATGCTTAAATTAGTCCGTGAAGAAAGAGGAGAGAAAACAGAAGAATAGTGGAAAGTGAGTTGTGAGTGTGCATACCTCCTTCTAGAGAAGGACAAACCTTATATATCTCTGAAATGAGTGTCATGTCACATCCAAAATAAGAAAGGCGTCCCATCATCGACAGAGATTTTGTCAGAAGAAATGGAGTGGTCAGAATGACAGTCCCATCGTTGACATACGATTGTAGGGTCATTTCGCACGTGGGTGTCAGAGCGGCGGTCATAATTAGGGGCATGAGACTATCGGAGGAAATAACGGGAAGTAATGAGATAGAGCATCGTGAAAGCCATTCGGCGTAAACCTTAGCCGAATCCGAATGAGGGCAAAGTCGCCAAGCTGACTAGGAAGCTTCGGGTTCGCAGGAGGAGTCGGTCTGTGAGATGACTCGAATAAGGATTCGACTCGGGACTATGCCTTGGACACCGAGGTGTTGGCTCCGCGTTCCAGATTCGAGCCGAGTTCGATGATGAGAGGGACTCAGCTCTCGGAGAAAGGGATCGCGAGTCGAGAACTGACTCGGGCTGGCCTTGGAGTCGGTAGCTATGGACCGACACGGGAGTCAGGTCTGATGTCCAGTGGCCCCCTTGGTCCATACTCATGACTAACACGGGAGTTAGGTCTGATGTCAAGTCGCCCCCTTGGTCCATATGCATAATCACCCATAACATAAGCCTCCCCGCGTGTTTAGTCGAAGGAAGTATGAGTCAGACTGACTAGAACGATTTGTGTCCGAGTCCGAGTCAAGTTAGATCGAGATCAGAGTGGTCTATCTGCTTTGGCACTTTGTATTTCAAAATCGACGAGTGAATCAACCTTGGTCAACGTGTGTAAGGGACAGATAAGTATAGTCACGTCGGTGATACAGCATGGTGGCGTGCGCACACTCAGCATGGTCGGGGTCTTTTTCGAGGTGTGCATTAATACATCGTGGCATTTGATGGGACAAGTGAATCGTCGCTATGATAGGGAAAATCTTCCTAGGAAATCGAACTCATCAGACGACTGTTAATAGATCCCTCCTTGTTTTCGCCGCTCAATCGGATGGTTGAGGTTGACTAGGGTATTGGATAAAAGCGAGGCGAGGAGGCAGGTGTGCGGCACCTGCGGGATTGTTCATCTATTTCTGCATCTACACGGTTGCTCCTTCCTTCTCGCTTCCATCTCCAGTGCCACTATCTTCTTCGTTTCCCTACACCAAGTAAGTCTCAGCTTTCCATCTTCTTCATTCCCACTTGTAGAGGTTAGAGTAGAGTTAGGAATGACCTCCGATGAGTCTGTAGGTCATTGGTATGAGTCTGTAGTTTCCTCTTTCACCCACGAGTCTTGATCTAAGATTAGACTAACTTATGAAATACTGAGTGTATACAGGATTAGGATCCCCGAGTTAGACTAGAGACCACATCTGCCACCGCCCGACTGCCTCACTTTTTTCCAAGGTCAGCTGGAAGGCGACCTTCGGTTCCCAATCCCCGAGTTCTTCCAAGAAATCTCCACCTATTTCAACATTCCACTAAACTAACTAGCTCCCAACTCTTTCTGACTCCTTTGCGGAGTCGTCCTTGTCTTTCGCCTGTACTAAATCCCTCTGCGTCCGATCGTCTTCCATTTTTTCTCTTACCTGAAGAAAAAGAAAGACAGTGTCTTCTTCTTCAACTTCAAACTCGGGTTCAACTTCCTTGACAAATATCCGACTTCTCACAAAGGGTGGAAGTCAAAGTTCTTCTTTGTTCGCTTCCCGAGTCCAGTGGCTTTTTCAACCAAGTGGCAGCACGAGCTTTCGAGTCCGCCTCATCTAAAATCTCACAAGATGGAGCCAGCGTTCGTGGCGGTGTCTCCTCTAAAATCTCACGACGCGACTAAGGGTGCCGAGGCAGGAGCAACTGAGGCCGAGACCTCCACTCGAGGAAGATAACCTGCCCGAGATGAGGAGTCGGGGGAGCCGCAACAACTCACGATGGAGACCGAACCCAGGAAATCTCCGACGTCTCGCCCCAAGAAGAAGCATCACCGAACCCGGTCCCCCAGTAAAGGAGAGAGGCGAGAGAAGCGCCATAAGAAGCCCAGCGCCTCCAAGGCTTACCAGTTGACCCCGAGTGCTCATGACTCAGGGGCACCTGTTCTCCCGGCCGAGTCGGGAGCCTTGCCTTCGTCAGAACCAAAGGCTGTCGAAGTAGTCTCCTTGGTTGAGACAGCAACGGAGGAGGCGACTGAGCCGAGTGCTGCAGAAGCAATTCCCGTTCCAGAAAGAACTGATGGGGCACAAGCTGAAGCCTCGACTCTGACTCTTGTTGTGGAAGGGTCAGAGAAGACCAGCTCTGGTGGCGGAATTCCTACCCCTTCCTCCTCAATACCTGGGCCGAGCACGGAGTCGGACAGAATGCCCATACACCGATCAAACGCTTCCTTCACCGTGGAGGTACTGAGCGTGATGGAGAGGATTCGATCCATCCACGGAGCTGACGCCTTCGAAATGATAAGCATGACCGAGCTTACCAGTCGTAACAACGACAATCTGTTGAGGGTAAGCTCATTCTTTGCTGATATTCCACGTTTATGCCCGGCTAACTGACACTGATATTCTCGATACAGGTCTGGGCCGAGCACTTGGAGCTTCATTACCGAATGTCACACCTTTATCGAAGGTTCCACGCCATGGAGAAGCTCGTAGATGATCTGCAGGCACGGGAGTCGGGGTTGGTCCAAGAGCTGGGTGAGGCTCGAGCCGAAGCGACCTGGAGCAAACTAGAAGCCGAACACTACCGAGAGGAATTGCTAGGGACTCAGGAGAAGGTGGAGGCCTTAGAGCTGGACTTGGCTACGGCTTGGGCCAAAGAACAAGAAGAGCTGAAACAAACCCGAGACCAGCTAGCCCAGCGGAATAAAGAATTGTCTCGAGTTCTCGTGACTCCGCTGCCCTAAAGAAACAAGCGGAGGATGCGATCGAAGGGAAGAGGGTCCTCGAGGTCGCGTTGGAAGGGGCTCGGGCCGACTTGAAAGCCTACAAGGAGGGAGAAGCGGACTGAGTGCGAGCCTCCCAAGAAGCTTGGTTGCAGTCCAAGGAATACTTGGATCAGTTCCAGGCGAAAACTGCAAGGATGCTACAGCACGACTTCGAGGGAGCATTGAAGCAAGTATGCCAGGCTGGGCTACTTCCCGCTGGTACTTCATTAACCTTCCTAGATATAGCCAAGGCCTGGGCCGAGCTGCCCGAGTCGGAGAGAAGAGGGCAGTGATAGGAGTCCTGTACTTGTCAACTTTTGACTTAATGGAAAGTTCCTTTTGTGTAGTGCTTACGATTTATCTTTTTGCGCTCGATTGCAATCTCGACTTTGGAGTATTCAGTCGAAGGATTCGGCTTGGGACCTAGGCATCTTTGCAACCAGAAGGCATAATGTAATATCCTAGAAATTTTAGGGTTAGAATTAAACAATAAAAAGGTAAGCTTTAATGGGTTTGGTTAAGGGGATTCACGATGGAAGGGAGTTCCGTCAAAACGAACACGATGAGGAGATTCATCTTACGGAGACGAATCAAACAAAACTTGTTTGGATCAAATCAAAGACCGTTTGGTTAGTGAACCAAACGAACCGAGATTGAACCAAACTGAATCAAGTTGGTTTGGTTCGTGCTGGAAGAGGTTTTGACAAAATAAACCGGATGAAAATATTCATCTTACGAAGATGAATCCAACGAAACTAGTTTGAATTAAATCAGAGATCGTTTGGTTAGTGAACCAAGTGAACTAAAGTTGAACCCGG
>JBBMKF010470295.1:0-10593 GCA_037834155.1 Curcuma caesia | reverse complement strand
ATTGGATCCATTGTTTTAGATTGTTTATTTATTTATTTTCAATACTTAACATACATCATTTGAGTGGTTAATACATGACTTTACGCTACAAAAAAAGGTTTTAGAAGTGATTTTAAGAGGCCTTTAGCAATGTTTATCAACCATTGTTAAATCTATTGAATCGGTATTTCAACCGTTGCAGACGTTAAAGGTGCTAAGGGAAATCGAAGCAGTAAAACTAATTGGTGGTTTAGAACCATCTAGCCGCTTCTGATGCATACCTTTAGAAGCGGTTATTAACTACTTGTGAATGTTTTCTATAGAGGCAGTCCTGAATCGATGCAGAAAGATGACTTATAGAAGCGGTGATTGACTGCGTGTGAATGTGTTCTACAGAAGTAACCCTTGTAGAAATTTGGATGTTGGAAAGCGGTTATTAATCGCTTGTGAATATATTTTATAGAAGCGGTCAATAACTGGTGCAGAAAGTTGGGCGTTTAGAGTGGTGAGTACCCACTTTTGATTGTTTGCTATTGCAACGGTTGTTAGTCGGTTGGGACTAATCTTATAAATTGCTTATGTAACGGTTTGGAAACACTTGTAAGTACTAGTTTTTGGAGCGGTTAAAAATCTCTCCCAATATCGAATCAGTTAAAAAATGATCCTCTATCATATTGTACCAGTATGTTTATTGGATTTTCAAAATCAAATGCAATACTAAATTAAATCAATTCATGATATTCACATTTCACTTCACAAAATTAATTTATTTTCGTAATTATCAAATCAACATATAATATTCATATTTCATTTTAAAATATTAATATATCTCATTAACACTTTACGATATACCATTAACACAAAACTTCTTTAATCCTCAAAACATATATAACCTTCAATAATAAGTCTTCTCCGCTAAAAAAGCATCAAAAGGAATCTATCTTAGTTATTCAAACTATTGCATTTCAATTTGATAGTTTGACATCATTCACACGTAAATCATCTTTACATGGAAATTGTGACATTGCATTTGCTCCAAGTGACAAAAAGTAGAATATATATATTTTACATATATCTTAAATCAGTTCAAAGTCCAGCATTAAACATAAGAACACAATAGAAAAAAAAAAAGATAAGTGATGTAATAACTGCAAAATGAAAGCTGAACACATAAAATTTAATAAGAGAATTTGCAAATAAATAAGCTTTAAGAACAAGAGTGCCGGAATAATATAAAAACCCATATGACTAACATTATTAATTAACTTGTTTTAAACATCAATTTAATATGCATTTAAAAAATAATAGAAAGCCATAATATAATAGAAAAATACTCTAACAAAAATATTTGTACTTAACAATTAACATCATCGATTGCATTCGAAATTCTCTTTAGTTATTAGATAGGGAGGATTTATACCTATTTTCTTCTATAATTGGAGTATAAACTTATTGTTGCATAACATTTGCAAATAAACTGCTATCTACAAAAATAAATAAATTTGCTATCATGTACTTAATTATACAAATAATTTTAAATAATTATTTTATTTGTGTGGGTAATAATTCAGGTCCATGAGAGCCCCCAACACTTTTAAACATTATACTTGTGCAAAATTTTAGAATGATCATTTTCTTACGACTGTCTTTTCATCTGTTCTATTTCCGTGTGTCGCTGTGCTTTTCACAATATATTTTTAATTTTCTCTCCCATTTTCCTAAATTTGTTTGTCCAATCAGAATTAGAGTGATAATCTTGCCAGTACATTAAGCTGTATTTACATTACTCTTAGTACACTTGGTTAAGAAACGCACCAACTCTTAAACATCGAACCTGACCAGAATGCTCGGGTCCAAAAACCTCACTTTATAAAGGATATGATTAAAGTTGAACCATATGTAATAGCTTTTACAAAAATGAAATGAAATTATATGTAAATTGTTACTTAAATGCCTCCTTGTGGACTTCTATTGGTTGTGTTCCTTCAGGTTTATCTTGGAGATGACGATCCAATAGTCTCTTTAAGTAAATTCTAACAAGAAAATAAATTGTTAATAGAATGAAAAAATATTTAAAAGTCAACTTAAAAAGTGAAACATATTATTACCTTGGCTCGTATTGCCTCATTGTCAACAAGGACATTTCCTTTCTTTCTATTTCAACTTATTTGTTGTATTTGTTAGTGTTAGCTCTATAGCCAATTATGAGATGATTGATAAGAAAATTTTAGCATCATATTTCATTAATAAAAGATAAAATTTATGGTTATTATATTACTTCAGATCTATGCCAAATGAATAAGTATAATAATGTCCTAGGGTATTAGGTTCTAGTCTACAGCGTACCAATTGGTTGAATTAATAGTGGGAGACTATAGACATATATATAGAATACTATTCTTAACTATTCCTAGTCAAACTTTAATATACAAGGGCAATATTAATGCGTTGAGACTAGCATGTAGGTCAACTAATGACTGAATCTTATAAGTCATGGATATAAGATATCAAGTTGATACATGAGTATATATTAGAGAATATGTATTAAATTGACTTCCATGAGAATATTTCATAGATCGTTATATGAGTGTCATAGACATTCTCATAGTGACTATTTGTATAAATAGTCCTTGAACCTGAAGTCATTATGATTCCCTACATAAGAAGTTGTGTGCTTTAGTATCGACAAACGTTATCTGTAATAAGGTGGACTATAAAGTCGATCACTGGGTATGCAATAAATTATATAGCGGATGTGAGTGATGTTGATAGAATCTATCCCTTCCATATGATAGAAGTGATATCTTTGGACTCCTTAATTAAGTATAACTACTAAAATGCATGGTCATGCTCAAATAAATCAATATGAGATATTGAGTTCATTTGGTTAAGTGAGTCTACTTAGAGATTAAGAAACATAAAAATTGATAAGGGAATGACACGGTCTATGCCTCGTGGATCAATTTAGATATCGAGGATAGAAGGACCAAGTTATATAAGATAATAGACACAGAAAGGTTAGGTCGGATCCCGACATTATCATCACTTGGATAGCAATGATGCATTGCTAAATGTCACTCATTTCTTATGAATCTAAAATGTTATTTTAAATACATTGTCAATTTTATGAAAACCTATTGGGTCACACACAAAGAACATATTGATTTGGAGATGGATATATTTTGGTTTGACTAAAATATGATGGACCTTAAGATAATAGGGTTAAGTCTAATCCGAGTTAGACTCAAATGAATCCAACTATTGGATTATTGGATCGAATCTAATCCGAATTAGACTTAACCACTAAATAGGATTAATGTCCATTAATAAAGATTAATGGAGTATTGATAAAAAGGAGAATAAAAGATAAAAACCTTTTGTATTCATTGAATGACTCTTTGTATTCATTGATATTCATTGGATGCCCCTTTGTATTCATTGGATGACTTTTTGTATTCATTGGATGAGTACAAAAGGTTAATTTTATGCATTTGGTGGATGATCACTTCTAGTCTCCTCCTTTTCTATTCTTGGCAAAACCATCCAAGTTGCTAGCACAACGTAGGTGGTTCTTATCCAAAGGTTAAGTTCGTGTGATGAACGAAGGGCATGTTCGTGTGAATATCGAAGAGGCATGACCATTTTGATCGTGCTGAGATATACCAAATCAAGTTTGGTTGTTGGAATTGTTCCATTCATGTAACAAATGTGACAATTCGATCAAACATGTATACTACATTCGCATGGATCTTTAGAGGGATCAATTTTGTTCCACTGCATTTATTTATTTATTTTCATAAAAGATTTCTATAGTGGTATTAGAGTCACTTACGAAAGCGTATACATCATTTTAGTTATGTTTCATATTTGATATAGATAACGAATATGTGTTTATTATGATTTGCATGATTGTATGACTGATTTTGTTGAGTAAATAGTTTGTGTTGATCAAATTAAAGGATTGTAGCATCTTCATACATAATATGAACGCGTGCTATAGTCCAATTTCGTTCAATAAATCTTTCATGACCTTATGAAAGTATGTTATAGTGCATAGTTAAGATTTATTACGAATGATGTATGTCATGGTGCATGGTTATGACCTCTTTTATCCAATGTGATTGGATTATGGATGTGTGTGCATGTTGTAATTCATAATATGACCTACGTGTCATGTCTTTTACCTTTATACTTTCAGTTGTAAAATTAGACTCCCCTCGAATGTAACTCAAGGTTTCTTTAAATTTGTAATATACAATTAAGAATAATACTAGTTACTGGACGACAATACAAAGGGAGGAGGCCAGCAACACATGACAACCAAGGAAGCACTTAGAGAAGATGCAATTCTCTATGTTGACCTTCTGATTTTCTCATTGGCTTGAGAAGATTGTAGTAGACAGGCTATAATCATGTCACGTTTCTAATTATGCATATATGTTGATGTGTGCTATGTTTGTATGTGATGCATGTTTAATTAGTAGTATTATGATAATTAAGTCATTTTTATATGCCTACAAAAGTTTGGTACTCATTTTTATCTTGATCAATTGTAGGCATGTTTGTCAAAGTAAAGTGACTCAATTTTTTTTGGTAGAGTATGATAGGACAATTGTGATGTCCAAATATTGAACTTTAGGTGAGACTTAACAAAGTTACCTCAATTGGATTGAGAACTTATCCCTTACATTGGGCAATTGAACAAATAGTCTTATTCACATAACTATACAAGAGTTATATACGATGTAATTGGTACACATTACCTACCTAAATTATACGAGTCTTAGGTGATTAGCCAAAGCTAACTCAAGATAAGGTATAATATGAATCTTATCCTACTTAAATGTTATTGCTATTAGGTTTGGAGCTAGTAGTGTGGATAAACTCCGATTGGTCACATCCATGACTTGCTCCTACCAAGCTTTACAATTCAGTAGAAGAATCATTTAATTAAAGACCTCATTAAATGATTTAAATATAATACTCATTTCTGCATTTCTTATTGTAGTCACCATGTCATCAAATATGTCTAATACTCTCTCTCTACAATCTGTCCTTGATAAAGATAAGCTCAATGGAGCTAAGTTCCTAGACTAGTACAGAAACTTGAGAATTGTTCTCAAGTAAAAATGAAAATTGTATGTCCTAGAGAAACCTATTCTTAAAACACCCGCCACTACTGCTACTCATGCTGATAAGGATGCTTATAAGTTGCATCAAAATGATGCATTAGATGTGTCATGCCTTACGCTTGCCATCATAAACTTTGAGCTTCAGAATAACATGAGAGCATAGATGCTCAGGATATGGTTGAACATCTTAGACAACTATATCAGGGGCAGGCAAGACACGATAGATTTGAGATATTTAAAGCTCTATTTCAATGCAAGATGCAAGAACAAAGTCTCGTAGGAACTCATGTACTAAAATGATTGAGTACGTTGAGAACCTTGAAAGATTGAAATTTCCATTAGGCTAAGAATTAGTCACTGTCCTTGTTTTGCAATCATTGCTAGAAGGCTATAGTCAATTCATTATGAACTATAATATGAATGAAATTGACAAGCTGTTGCCTGAGATGTTAAGCATGTTGACAACTACTAACTTAATCTTAAGAAGACTAAACCTAGTACCCTTTTTGATGATGTAAAAGGGCAAAGGTAAATGGCAGCCCAAAGGTAAGGGTAATGATGGGAAAGTCTTGAAAAACTGTTCCGGTTGATTCTTGCAGAACAAAAATTTTCTCGAAAATGATTTCAAGTTGCCCTCATAGTCGATCAAACGAAGTTTGATCGACGTATTTAGATCATTGGGCTCTTGTGTTTGGTTTACAGGATCCAAGATAAAAAGGATAATTTAACTTATGCGGAAACATTAAATTATACCTTTCTTCGGACTGTTGTGAAGGATGTGGATAACCCCTCGATCTTCTGCTGTATTCCTCTCCTCTTTCTCGAACGTTGTGTGGGCAACGATCCTTCGAGAATTTTTCCACCAGAATTCTCCTCTCCGATGGCTATCAAGCTTTCTTTCCTTCTCTTTATATTGGAGAAGAGAGAAGAAGAATAGAGGATGGCTGCCGAGAGGTTTCGGCCACCAAAGGATTTATTTCGTGTGTCTCTAAAACCCGTTGCAAGCCTCCTCTTTTATAGCCTAGCCATCTCACAAACTTGGTATGATTTGTATCATAAATATGGTATGATTTAAATCATAAACTTGGTATAATTATAATCAAATCAAATCTTCTTATCCAGATTTGATTAGAAAAATCATAACCAATTTTATCTGCGGAAGATCATGTAACTAGCGATCATGTAATTAACCCGTGAGTGGCAGTGTATGCAGATCATGTAACTAGCGACGAACTTAGACCATAAAGGAGCCGATAATCACTAGTATGCATTCATGCAAGGATGGTTCATGACACTAATGCATGTAACACCTACCAATCTATACCTCCATATAATATGCACCATTATAGGTATGTCAAATGCCCTGAGTATCATAAGTGTAGGTATACATGTAAGGTATAACTAGTAGCTGCCCTGAGTATCATAATAATATGGAATCTAAACAGATATCAGATAAAAAAGGGCATAAAACATGTATCAAACAGTAATATACCTGGGCAGATATAAAAGCATAAAAATTACTACTAGCTATAGCAAAATTATACATATCAAACGACATATCAAGGAGATAAGTCAAGATACCCGTCTTCCAAAAGTAGTCAATATTAGAAGAGAATCTCCGTCTAGAACTCCGGTTCAATGTCTTGAAATTAGAACAATAACATTCCTAAATACAATGATATATAAACTTTTCCTTCAAATAAAACCTTAGCCGATTTTTAAGATTTGTTTAACCCCATCCAAATTAACCTAATCCAGAGTTAAACTAATCCAACTATGATTTGCTCAACACTAGAATTCAATTGGATCCAAATAATACCACTTATCCAATAAACTAAGTAGTTATATTAACTAATTAATAAAACTATCCTCAATCCATGTTTAACTAATCCACCAAACAACTCTAACCATTTCTGATCAAGAACAGATCCATCAAAACCAAGAGATTCAAGCACCAATCCAATTCTTGCTTTAAATCAAATTAGATTCTAAACCAATCCCTAATTACATGAATAAATAGGTTATTAATCAACATTGAATTGACCAACTCCTAACCAACCCTAATTAACCCTAATCCTCTCTCAAGAATCTTGGTCAAACCCATGTTTGATCGGACTCAACCACAACCGAATCACATTGATCACTTTCAATCCTCTGCTCCCTGATCAAACCCAATTCCTAAATCAAAACCTAGCTCTAACAATTACCAAAGAAATCAACAGATCCCAACCATTAAAACAGAAATTCTAAGTTTACCGAGTTAGGATTTGTCGTCGTTCCCCTTGCAGACAATTTGAGGGCGGCGGATGGCGAGCTCCAAATGCGGCGAGCAGAGACCTTCCAAGGTGGAGTTGGGATGATGGTCGGTCGGAGGGAAAATCGTGAGGTGCGGCGTGCGATCCGTGATCGATGGGGCGATGTTGCGAAAAATTGAGGACAGAGGAAGCAATGGTGCAGCGGCTTCCCTCAGGTGAGCTAGGTAGGGCAAGCGGCGGCTGGGCCATTGCAGGGGGGCAAGGAGGCGCGCCACTTATGCCTTCGGGCGAAAGGAGGAGAAGGCGACGGGCGACTCACGATCGCAGGGAAAGGGGAAGAAGAATCGCGAGCGGGAGAAGAAAAAGGATAGCGGTTTCGGGAGAGGAAGAGTCCTGATTTATCGGATTCCTAACGGGTTAATGGGATTTACACCCTTATCCAATAACCCTCTTTTTTTTAACCGTATTTTACATGTCAAGTGGTCAATCATTTATGATTCACTTGTGTCAACATCTTATTAGACTTTCGATCACAAGTGTTCAGTCAATTGTGAACCACTTGGACTTTCCATTTTGTGCCAAGTGTTTCGTCCTTCATAACTTATTTGGACTTTTCATCTCAAGTCAAGTGTCCAATCCTCTATGACCCACATGAACTTTCTTTTACATGTCAAGTGTCTAATCAACCGTGACCCATCTAGTCGTCTTCACTATCAAGTATCCAGTCAACCTTGACCTACTTGACTCTTTTTCACCATCAAATATCCAATCAATTTTGACCGACTTAACATCTAAGTAATATATGGATAAAAAATCAAAATCCCAACTCGAGTCAACTTGAACTTGGTCAACCTTGACCAGGGGTTGATTGCCCCAACAATCACTTTCTTGCCACTCCTTTAAGATGGTATGAATATAACTAATCTCGTGTGCAAAAGTATTGGAAGGAATATACAAAGATCTTAAAACTTTTAATATTAATTCATAAAAAACTTATAAAAGAGATGCAAAAAATCTAACATTAATTATTCGAATATGCTCTTGTTGGTTTCCCATTAAAAGTCTTCCATTCTTTTTTAAGTTTACCATCTGATCCAAGTATCACCTATCCGTTATTATTCAAAATAATATGTCAATATCTAATTTATAATATGAATCTTATTCATCAAACCTATCAAAAGTTCTTTTAAAATTTTGAACTACATTTAACATTAAGAAAGTTAAGTTTCATCTAGTTAGTATATCTAAACATAATGAGTTTTTAGTTTCAATTTTTTTCAATCTTTACACATTTTTTGATATTGCTTAATCAATTGCTTAACATATTTAATCGCAATTTTAATCCTCATCATAGATTAATTTATATTTTTTTCACGAGCAATTAATTTCCTTTGCATATATAAATACTATTATTAATTAACAAGTTTTTTTCACGAGCAATTAATTTTAGATTTTGCAACTAGTTCCTTTGCATTTTTGTTATGATTTTTTTCAATCTTGCCATGAATTATTATGTGTAGGATTCAGAATGCGCTAGAAGGAAAGAATAATACTTCACTTATTTGATCTAATTGTCTTAAATTATTAGAATGCAGTCGAAGAAATAAAAGTAATAATAATAAAATCACAAAGACAAATTAAAATTTAAGTGATCCAGTAACTCTTCAGGATTCCTACTCCACGATTTATATCTCGAATGAGAGTCATCATTTTTATCCTTATCAGAAATCTTTCAAAAGTGAAAAAATCTATCTTTTTAACAATACACAAATATAAAACATATAACACTAAGAATAAAATAATGAATAAGAATTACACAAAAAGATTGCTTCTGAAAGTCCTGAATGCATACAACACTCGTCCTAAAATCTCTAGATTACTAGAACAACACTAATTTTGAGAAATTTAAGTCGATGAAATTAAAATATCTCCACAATGATATGATATTATCTACTTTGAACCTAAACCCTCATGATTTTATTTTTGGGCTCAATCCAAAAAGTTTCATACTTATAGAGATATCTTCTATTTTATAAACTCATGATTTTTTTCATGTATTTTCAATGTGAGACTTTGATTGTATCTTAACAATCCTCCTCTCAAACAAAGGATCAATGGGAGACCCCATTGGGAGCCCTCTATCATTATCCTCATGGTCGAGGTCCGAACTCCCCCTACCGAGAGCCCCGGCCCCTACCATCATCCCCATGGTCCGGGCCTCCCCTACTTCTTTCATTTTTTCTAAGGGTCCCCACATGGTTCTACATAGACCATGGCTCCGATACCACTTGTTAGTAACGATGAAATTAAAATATCTCTATTTTATAAACCCATGATTTTTTCCATGTATTTCTAATGTGGGACTTTGATTGTATCCTAACAATCCTTCCCTCAAATAATGGACTACTGGGAGCCCCCTATCATTATCCTCATGGTCCGAGTCCCAACCTCCCTACTATTATCCTCATGATCCAGGTCTGAACTCTCCCTACCGAGAGCCCCCTACCATTATTCTCATAATTTGGGCCTCCCCTATATCCTTCATTTTTTCTAAGGATCCCCACATAACTGTATATCATAACTCTAATACCACTTGTTAGTATCGATGAAATCAAAATATCTCCATAATGGTATGATATTGTCCACTTTAGGCCTAAGCCATCATGATTTTATTTTGGGGCTCAACCTAAAAGGCATCATACCAATAGAAATATCTTTCATCTTATAAACCTATAATCTTTCTATATATTTTCAATATGAGACTTTGATTGTATCCCAACATGTTGTGTTATGTTTACTATTTGCTTGAAGTTATTTATATACTGATATTTTGGATAACTAGCTAGAGAGCCTTTTGGTCGCTCGAAACTAACCATTATCCAATGACTTCATCTCATTTGTTTATTTATGCTTCGAATGCCTTAAAGCACTTTTGGTCGCCCTGAAGTTTACATGTCAACTATCGTTTAGATAACTTTTTGAATATCCTTGATGACTTGATCCTCTAAGCGCTTGGAGACTCCTCTGTGTTAGTACGGATGGAATTAAAATATCTTCACAATGGCATGATAATATTGTCCACTTTGGGCATAAGCCCTCATGGCTTTGTTCTTGGGCTCTCCACAAAAGGTCTTATACCAATGGAGATACTTTCCATCCTTTTAACCCCATGATCTTTTCCATGTGCTTTAGATGTGAGACTATGTTTGCACCCTTGCAACCCAACA
>JBBMKF010470264.1:0-27337 GCA_037834155.1 Curcuma caesia | reverse complement strand
AACTTTTCAGAACTTCTTCATGATCAGTAGTTTACTCATGCTCGATGAGTAACACGTAATCTGATTCACTTACGAGAAATCTATATTTCTCTGGAATATTACGTGTCTTACTGGATCCACGAAGAGGTTGTGTCTCAATAAGTTCAGCCGATAGCTCATCATTATGAGCAATCGATTGTGGTTCGTGACTAGGTGTCTCATTTATGTCTATTTGAGTCTTTTGAACTTTATGAAGTTCTAACTTAGCTCCCACTGTTTCTTGCAAGAGAGGTTCTTCTAGGAATACGGTATGACATGAAACAAACGCTTTTGTTCTATAGGAGAATAATTGATAACCCCTCATTTCCTTAGGGCATCTATAATAGATATTTATCAGATTTAGCTTCTAGCTAATCTGATACAGTCCTCTTCACGTAAGCAGGACAACCTCATATCTTCACGTAAGATAATCGATGTTTTACTATTTCATATCTTGTATGGAGTAGCAGAGACTACCTTAATCGAGACTTTGTTTAACAAGTAAACAGTTGTCTCAAGTGTGTTGCCTAAAACGTTCTTGAAAGAATTGCATGATTTATCTTTAACCTAACCATGTCCAACAAGGTTCGATTTCGCCTCTCAATACCCCGTTACGCTCGGGTGTATGCGGCGGAGTCTTGTGAGACAATATTCCATTATCTCTAAGATAATTTGAAACTCTTTACTTAAGTATTCACCACCTTGATCGGATCAAAGTGTGCTAATACTCTTGTCAAGTTGTTTCTCTACTTCAATTCTGAATTTTTTGAACCATTCAAAGATTTCAGATTTGTATTTCATTAAATATAATTACCCCAATCATGAACGATCATCGATAAAGGATAATGAAGTAGTTGTAACCTCATCGTGTTTGAGCTAACATTGGACCAGACACATCGGAATATATAAGGCCAAGTAACTCTCCCACTATTCACCCTTTTCGATAAAAAGGTAACTTAATCATCTTGCCTATAAAGCATGATTCACATCTATCAAATGAATTTAATTCAAATGATTCCAAACTACCAACTGTTTGGAGTTCGGTCATGTGTTTTTTGCTTATATAGTTACGATAATAATTCCGCGAGTAGGAGGTTAATTGATTATCTTTTTGAGTGTGCTTGATGTTTGTTTCGATATTGAATGTCTCGTTGGAAATATCTAACACGTAGACACTATTACTTAATATTCCGATCTCATAAAGAACACCATTCCAAATTAGACAACAATTGTTGTTGCCTAAAATCGAATAGACCCGTTTTTCTATTTAAATAAGAAATAGAAGGGTATTCTTTATTAAAACGAAAAAAAAAATAATTTTTCAAACGAGTGTTTACTGTTCCCTAGACCTTATATTATCACATATATAGGAGCCACACTCGATATCCAATACACGAGTGGATGAGAAAATAATATGACATTCAATTACGAAATTACCACAAGCGAAAAGACATCACATGTCTTCTTTCCTTTTACGGATTCAAAATAAAATTTACAATTTCGGATTTTGAGAACAATTCTCAAATTCTTATGCATCCAAAATTAGGATCAATCAAATTATTAGTATTCTAAATTATGCATAATAAAAGATAACATGTATAATTAATTAAATTTAAAAATATAATTAAGTAAATAAGAGAGATTGTATATTATAAAATCAAATATACAATCTTGACTAATTACACTTTATAAATTGATCTTCCTATAAAACACCGGGACTTTCCCACGTAAGCTCGGTGATCATAAAATGAACCGGTCGGGTCTAACAGGAGTCCCGTCACCGGATAAGGATTTTGAGGCGGCGTACCGCATTCCCTGGCAATCGGCTGCGAACGAAGCAGTAGCTAGCCGCAGGCCGTGGATAGCACCGAGCTGTGAGCTTCCGCTGGCCGCGCTCAACCGAGTGCGATAATGGTGGCGGTGCTGACATTGACGCCTTCCACGGTGACGAGAAGCCATCGTTTCCATCCTCTCATCCTTTTCAACTCCAAGCTTCCTCCCCCCTTCCTTTTTCCTAAAAATGCTTCCTTTAGCGGTGGACGCCTTGTGTCCGCTTCCTTCTGCGGCACTCTTGCCGCCTCCTCCTCGTCCTCGCCCCCCGACCCCCGATCTTCCAAGGAGACAGACGTCGAGCTGCTGCTCCACGACAAACCCTATCCTATCCCCGTCCCCGACGACGAGGAGGCTGCCCCAGCACGCCCCGACCCTGACGAGGCTTTGGCCCCCTTTTTGAAGTTCTTCAAATCAAGGGATCCTTCGGAGGAGTACAATACTATTTCAGTGGAAGAGAGAGATGCCAAGACGGTCGAGGAGGAGGAGAAGGACAAAGTGAGCGTCCAGTACTACGAGCCCAAGCCTGGGGACCTTGTGGTGGGCGTTGTGGTATCGGGTAATGATAAAAGGCTCGATGTTAATGTTGGGGCTGATGTGCTCGGGACGATGCTGACCAAGGAGGTGCTGCCTCTGTACGAAGCGGAGCTGCCCTACCTTCTATGTGATCGGCATGAGGACGTTTCGGGATTCGCGGTGCAAGGGAAAATGGGAGTTCTCAGCGACGAGGAAGCGTTCAGTGGAGGGAAGGTACCTGGGAAGCCCATCGTTGAATTTGGAACTATTCTCTTTGCAGAGGTCCTTGGTCGAACGCTCAGCGGACGCCCTCTCCTGTCTACGAGGAGGATGTTCCGACGGGTAGCATGGCACCGAGTGAGGCAGGTTCTCTACCCTCTCTTTCTGAACCTTTTAATTTACTAATTATTTGGCAATAGGATTCATGTGATGACCAGCTACATACAAGACGAAGGACCTTCTTTTTGTTCTGCTCTAGCTGAAATCCTCTCGTATCACTGTCAACCATTCGGTTCACTCCTTTTGATAGCTTTTGCTTGTTCACTTAAAGTTTACATGTTCATACCGTTCCTATTGCAACTTTTAGTATGTCTGTCCTCTGTTTACCCTTTGCACATATAGTTGGACTACTTTCTCTACTACTGATAAAGGCTTGAACTGGTATCTGTTTCAACGGTTGTCCAACAAAATGATCTTCCAAAAGGTCTATATCACTTGTCTCAAAACCTATGAATATACCATAGTTATATTAGCGTTGATTAGAATTCAAAATATGCATCCAGAAACCATCAAATCAAACTAGGGAGTGGCAGAGTTTATAAGAAGAATTGACAGTTCCATAGTGATATTTGGTCCTTTTAAACATAATGATTGGATCGTAGAAATTTAAAATACACAGGGATTTCACTTTGTGTGGTATCTCATGTAAAAACTCGCAATTGTATTTTGTAAATAAACAAATCAGTTCTCTAATATATTAGTTTCTTCAAGTTGTAGATCAAGTCTTAAGAGAAGATTAAATTCAGCACATTTTATTCCATGATGAGAAAACAGCATCTCACAGTAAGTAGTTGTTAAAATTGTAAGGTTTTAAAAGATAGTTGCAAGCACTAGGCGTCGAGTCATTGGCCAATGCCTAGGTAGTTGCTAAAATTTCAAGGTTTTAAAAGGAGGTTGCAAGCACTAGGCTTCGGCTCATTGCCTAGCAGTTTGGTGGAGGTGTTGGAGGTTGATATTAAGAATTAAAATAAATAGGTCTATAATTTGACATTTAAAATGACTTAACAATGTATGAATTGAAAACAACTTTGCAATCATAAGTAACTAATAATTGATACACATACAACAACAAAATATATCATATTTCACATTACAACAACAAAAAACCCACACAAAACACAATAAAACATATAAGTACATACAATGTATATCCAATCATACAAGTTGCATATAAACATAAAGTTTATTGCAAGAAAACACACAACAACTGAACAATATAACATAAAAATCCAATTAGTTCATAATTACTGTCATACTATTATGTTAAAATTTAGGACAATATCAAAATATGGAGAACTGATGTCAAGCTACAATTAGGCGCATAAGTCTAATTCTCTATAGAAGGAGAAAAACTATAAAAAATCTCATTAAATTCTCTAGCACTAGTCGTATCTTGTGACTTTGATGAATCTCTTCCCTTCTTATTTTTGTGCTTTTTAAAATTTGCATTAAATTAGAAATTTCCATAGACTAGATCATTCGTCTTCATCATAGCTACTCTATTCCTTTTTTGCTTTCTATGAATTTATAAGAAATATCCATTTATTGATACTAATTTATTTACCGCAAAAATATTCACGATGTAAACACTTTGACTTTGTTAAGGTAGTTGTTAAACTTAGTCATTCAAATGCACATTAATTCCTCTCATTCTCGGAAGGGTTACATGTTTGGCTAAGAATCAGGATTGCCATTACAAGTTGAGAGTGTTGGGATTACAATCAAAGTCCCATATTGAAAATACATAGAGAAGATCATGAGTTTATAAGATGGAAAGATATCTTTATTGGTATGAGATCTTTTGAGTAAAATTCAAAAATAAAATCATGAGGATTTATGCCCAAAATGGACAATATTATGCCATCATGGAGACATATTGATTCCATCTGTTCTAACAATTGGTATTAGAGTCATGGTCTATGTGGAGTCATATGGGGAACATTAGGAAAAAACGAAGGAGGTATGGGAGGTCCGAACGATGGGAATAATGGTAGAGGACTTCCAGTAAAATCTATGATAAACTCTCGAGGCAGGTAAGCCCTAGTAAGTCAGTTAGATCGGATACTAGACAATCTTGACGGATCAAGAGGATCGAACATCGAGACAAAGAGGGCCTGGTGGGTTAAGAGATCGGACGCCAAACTGGCCTCGATTGGAGTATGGTGGTCATTCGTTTGAGGAGAGGATTGTTGAGATTATAATCAAAGTCCCATATTAAAAATACATGGAGAAGATCATGAGTTTATAAGATGAAAAGATATTTCCATTGGTATGAGACTTTTGGATAAAGTCCAAAAACAAACTATAAGGACTTAGACTCAAAGTGTACAATATCATACTATTGTGGAGATCGTTGATTCCATTAGTTTTAACAGAGCGTGCTTCTCACATTTAGAGGAGGTGCATGCTATGTTAAGAATCTTTTTTTTTTTTTTGCAAGTGGAGAGTGCTTGATCAAAATATTGACCACTTATATGCTATCAATTTAAACTAATAGACAATATTAGTAAAATTCTAAAATTTATTCAAAATGATTCACTAACTTATCAAGTTATACTTACTTAGAATCTTCATTGTCATTTGATCTTTGTCTCACAACAAATTGTTTTTCAAAGAGTCCAGTTGCATCTTTATATGCCTTTATTTCCACAGTTATCTCACTTTCTTGAATGGTAGGATCAAGAAAGATTGAATTATACATGTGAATATAACATCCAAGGCAACACTATTTGACTTTTATCTTTGAAGAGTCACTATAATAGAGATTTAGCAAGTAATATGAAGAAGAATTCTAATGTAGCATCCAAGCATCATCTTTCACTTTTCTCTTTCATAAAACTTTGAAATGGAAAAAATTGTGGACCTTGTGACTGCAGGTCGTATGAGATCCTTCTTTTGAGTGAAGTGGCACATTGTGCTTAAAGCGTATGATGATTATATAATAAAATAATTTTAATTCTTATCTTTTCAACTAAATCTTTAATTGTCTTTCCTCTATCAACATCTTCAAGCATTAAATCAATAGTTTGAGCTACATATGTTAAATGAATAGGTGGCAAAGTATGCACCTCTTGTATTATCGCCCCACCTCCCTAATCTCTTTTATACATTCATAAAAAATGCTATAAATATATTCAATTGTGTGCGAGTTCTTAGGAATGTATTTCAAGTAACTTATACCTAATTCTTATTTATGCATAAGTGTATAACACTTTTTCCCTTCTATCTATGAATTAGTCATAATAGTTTAGCCTCTTCCAGACATCCCTATGAGGTTACAAATTTGTTTAATTTTTGATATTCTTTTTTAATTAAAGGTTTACCAAACTCATAAGAAGTTAGACCTTTATAGCCCAAATCATATTGATCGATTGCCTCTACCGTGATGGGGAAATATTTTTAGTTGGCTATATGAAATAGAATGCCTACTTCATCGAACCATCAAACAACATATTGGTTGACTCTCTTTCTTACTTGGCAAGTTTATCACTTATGCTACTGTGCCTCAATGATCCTTGTAATGCCACTATTTTTAGATCATTAATGGTGAACCAATCTATTTATCCTTTAGATTTTGTCCTTTTGCTACCTATTTTTTTATTTTTGTTTCTCTTTCTCGAGAAATCATAGATTGAGGGGCCGAGCCGTGCTTGTTGGCATGGGTGAAAATTGCCATTTTGCTCGCTGACCATCATCAGATTCTTTGGCACTAGAGTGGCAACTCATGATGGAAATAGAGAGGGAGAGAGGTTCGTGACAAAACAAGGGAGGGAGAGAAGAGAGATTGAGGAGGAGAAGAGTGTCTCAGAAAGAATAGGCGAAAAATGACACATATGGGCACGATAGCTAGTGAGCATGATGGGCACAATGATGAGTGACGAGCAATACAGTTGTGTGTGTGGTGAGGGATCAAAGAGGCGATGAGTGCATAGAGAGAGAAAACGTAATTAAATATAATTCAAACTTTTTAAAATACCACTATCCTAATCAAGGATTGAAATCTTGAGCCGTATCGCTCGATATCGGCAAAAAAATTTGTTCCGCTAGCGGACCGATACTAACATAGACGTTCCGGTCGGGATATCATTCTGAGGCGTCGCACGGGCTCGGCGATGCCTTCGATGGTGTCGTGCGAGTTGCACGCGCCCTCGGTCGCGGTGCATTTTTTTTATTTTAACTTAGGTTTTAATAATCCACTCGTTGAGGATTATTTAAAGAGGCTTAAGTAAAACCTCATAAAATTATCCTATTATTTTTTTAAAAATATTTTATTTTTAAACATTTAGATTAAAATTTTTATTTTAGTAAATATATTTTATATTTTAAAAATATCAAAACTATATCGGCACGGTACGATACGGTACTGAAACTGTATCGTTTTGACTCGGGGCCAAAACCTCGGTAAGACTTGATATTTTAAACCTTGATCCTAACTACATACATTTGGACCAAACTATCTTGCATATAAACTTACTTTAGGGTTTAGGGAGGGAAAGAGGGAGAGAGGCTTGTGGAAAAAACATGGAGGGAGAGAATGCAGGAGAGATGCGAGATCGAGGAAGAGAAGGTATCTTGGAAAGAACGGTTGATAAGTGATAGACATGGTGGGTGTGGCAGCAGTACCTTAGATAGACAGTGCGATTAGTTAGCAGACATGATGAGCACGCCGACGAGCTACTAGCATACGGGTCAGGGAGGGAGGAGAGTAATCAAAGATGGGATGAGTGCATAGAGAGAGAGAAATCTAATTTTTTAAAATACCTCTTTCCTAATTACATATGTTTAAATCAAAATAAACTATGGTTTGAATTCACATAATCATAATCACCATGTCTACTTGATGAGTTCTAACTACCCCTAAATTGATTTTCACTTGACCACCTAAAATTAAAATATTTATTTTATTTAGCTTAGTTAGTTATTTAAAAATTTTTGCAAAGATTTAAATAAGATACAATTTGGTATCCAACATTAACAAATTTTTTTTCATGTTCTAATTTTTGTTACATAAAAAGAGATTGAGAGAGATCATGTAAGCAAGCTACTAGAAAACTAAGATTCGACGATATCATGTCAAGCTTCTCTTTACTTGATTAACAAAATATCAATCTTTTTTTTTTCACTATTTTAAATTCATTTTATTGGACTACCATTAACAATATAAGGTGATTGCAATGAGTATGCACTCTAATTTTTGTCCGCTCTAATATTTGTAGTTTCGTGGAAAAAATAAAAACCAAACAATATAAATTTGAATTATTTGACTACATTTCAGAGAGTTTTATTTAAGTTTTATGCAACCAAATACATTAAACAATATTAATGCTTAAAGTTTCTATTAAATGCTTATGAATAGATTTTAAATATAATTATTTAAACCTATAAAAATATACTTACATTTAAAATAAAATTATATGCTTAAAAATGTAACTTTCTCTAGCCTTCAAGTATGAAATTGTTCCTATGTTGTAGATTTCGAAAGCATGTCTTATGTTATAGAGGATGAAGAAAAGCTATATTTTCTTGTTGCTCATTCCATCCTTCTACATGCATAAGTTTATAGATTATAAGTGTAAATCATTATAAAACGAAAGAAAGAAGTTTACAAATGAATAAAAAAAAGTAGCTTAGTGTACGAAGCTCCTATTATTGCAGGGTCTCGGGAAAGGGTCAGACCACATTGAGACTATTGTATACAATCTTACTTTGCATTGCAAGAGTCTATTTCTGTGATTTGAACCCCTGACTACAAGATTACACAACAACTTTACTATTGTGCTAAAGCCCCCCTTCTAAATTTACAAATAAATAAAGCAAAAAAAGTAAAATTTAATTGGTAGCAAACATTTTTAATTGAGGCTATTAAATTAATCAACAAATATAAACATTATAAAAAAGATACATTATCTATTAACAATCTAATTAGTTATTATGTAAACAATTAATTACAATAAAAAATTAATCAAAAGTTATTATTAATAATTTAAATAAAAAAGAATTAAAATTGTACTGGTATGATATGATATCATTTTGGTTAAAGACTGAAACTCCAACATAGTTCAAAATTTTGAACCTTTTTAGAAATATCAACCTTTCTTACCATGCCATTCTTGCTGGAATTATCAACCTTTCTTCTTCAAGCAACATTACATATAATTCTTTTTTCATTGTCTATATAGATTCAATGAAAATTTTCTTGGCATCATAGGCTAATTTTTAATAACCTGCAATATTACCGTGACTACGAGTTAGGTGTTGCTTTATTGTTAGGTTTTCTTCCCACAAAATTTACACATGTGGTATTAGAATTATTCTTGGAGGGAGATATCTATAATTGTAGGTAGGACTAGTCCATCTATGTGGTTTATTGTAATCATATCAAGAATCTTGTGCCAAAGTTGATTTCATACCTCACTGGACTAAACAATAAACAAGAAACATAGTCAAAGATTTTTTTATTGGATTCAAAACTATTAGACAACATCAAATAAAAGCTAGTTAAACAATGCAACAAGTTAAAGAAGATGATGTATAAATTATACCTCACTATGATGAAGAATAATACATCATGATTGTATCAATGTCTGCCAACAACATAATCACATTTAGTCCAATTCACTCGGTTGATTGCCATATTATATTCTCCTGCATGGCTCACTATTTAACCAATTTTTTACATCCACATTATAACATGGATAATAATATCACTAGTAGTATTGACTGAGTGCCCAAAGAAGATGTTTATTATGCCGATGCCATGAAAGTTTAGAGCCAAGTACATCAACAATGGTAAACCTATGCCACCACAATACATATATAGGGCTGATGCCTTGATTGAGTCTTTAGGATGACACCTTGATGCCATTAGGATTTGACACATAGGTATGTATTTTAGTCCGACACTCTTATGCACATACATTCAAATTTAAGTGCATATAAAGAATTAAATATGCCTCCCATACTGTCCAATTATACCCACCTATTGGAATTGGATATACCCTTCTCTTCCTTTTGTTCCACAAGTTCCTTGCAACTATAAGTCCTACATAATATTTCTAGTCAAGATAATTGCATCAACACATGTGATTTCATTCAGATTTTAAACACTAACTGTGTTCAAGCTATCAAAAGCCATTTAGTTGCTTAAAAGAGTATTTCCCTCTCTTAGGCAATCCTATGAATACGTGTGTGTGTTTTAGCTTTCAACATTACAAATGCCATCTTCTTCCCTTTAGCAATTCATGAAATCCAACCAAGGGTTCTTAATACCTCTACTAGCACAAAAGCTTAAGCGTAGATGATCGTTGAAATCTTAGGCTTCTCCTTGTCTTGCCAATCCCCAACAAGAGAAGTAAGTGGAGAGAGAGAAGAGGGAGTCTTCCACCATTCCTAATGTCTTTCCTTCCTCTAGAGATCTCCACAATGTGGTAGACGAATCAGTTTTGGGAATTGGGAAGAGGAAGAGACAAAGACGGAGAAATAAGAAAGGAGTTCGACACCAAGGGGCACTGTCAGTTCCTCTTGGTTTACCCCACCCCACCTCATTAATTAGAAGAATAATAATTTCCCTTAAGCTTACTCCATTTGCAAAATGACCTTGAAGAGTCCCTTAATATTTAGAAATTTTCCATTAAACTCCACCTAAGTCGGGTTTAACTCATACCCAACTTGGTTCTACGAAATAAACCTGCATGTACTGTCAAAGTTGGCCTTCTATCACCCTATGCCTAACACTTCTCAATGGGGTCACACCTTCCATGGTTAAATAATTAGGCATCCTAGTTAACATGTTCCCAAATCATGCAAAAAAACATTATGTTTCATTTAAGTTATAGATTTTTTTTGGGAAATTGCACTAAAAATAAATAATCTTTTTTGTGAACACACTTGAAGCATTTTATGAACATTTGGCAGATAAGTCACATTCTAATTCCACCTAGGTGCCCCCTAGATTGGATTTTAGAAAATTGAAAATTTGGATTCATGTCCTATTAACGAGTAGTTTCACTGTTTTATATTTTTTTCTTCCATTTATCCATTTTCTACTTGGAAATCACAGAGAAATTTAATGGAGGCATATTCATGCCACATAACTTTGCATAAGGTTTTACTTGGAATTCATTTTCTACTTGGAAAGTTTTTCCATTTAATTGATAACCTACTCCATAAGACATTTTAATGCTTGATGCATTCATACAGCGTTTGCTCTACCTCGAAGGATTAAATAGACTGGTATTTTGAAGCTAGAAAAGCATAAGCTGGTTTACTGTGGCACAACCATTTGTTTGTTGTCTCTCTTTCTTTATCAACCATACTCCTATTGGGGTAGTATTACTTGCTCAAAGTTAGGTTTAGAGGATATAAATCAATGCAGAAAGTTCTTTATATCCTGACTATTTTTTTTGCCATATGAATAGATAAAGCAACTAAACGAGCCAATTGAAATTAAAATATTTGAATGGAACACAGGTGGCCTACTGACCAGAATTGAGGTAAATTTGTTGGTCTTCATTTAGTTGATTACAGATTACTTATTATACTTGTCTGTTATATCCAATTCATTTCCAGGGTCTGCGAGCATTCCTACCAAAAGCTGAGTTGATGAACAAGATAAAGAATTTCACAGATTTAAAAGAAAATGTAACTGACTCTTATTCTGGATTTTTAGTTGCTAAGATTATCTCTACATCTTTTTCAGAAACTGTCTATATTACTGGATGATAATGCATCTCTACATTTCTCTTTCTACATGTATGTTCTATTTAGTTTCTACCTTTCCTATAAGAGGGATACAAAGTGAGAAAGAACAGCCAAAAGGGAGAGGAAGAGGGTGGAAGAGAAAAGGCAGAGTGATTTCCTTGTATTGTTTTCTTGAGGGGTAAAAAATATATAAAATTTTCATTTTCATCAACCATCATTTCCTTAGTTGGAAAGAAATAGAGAAAGAATTGTTATTTTAGTATTTTTTATTTTTTCGAAAAAATAAAAAAATAAAATTAATCTAAGGTAGATGTTAAAAGGTAATTTTAATTCTTTTCTAAATGCAATTTGTTTTCACCCGACATTTTTGATTGATTTTGAGAGAGTCAAATCTTTTCATGATTCCCTCTTTCCATTTCTCTCCAAACATCAGGAGATAGTGGTCCCTACCTCACCTTTCCTCACCCTCTTCTTCCTCTTCCATCCACTGTAAGAATACAACCTTATGCCCTCATATGGGTTTTATATGGGGTTTTATCCATTCAACTGTTCTATAATGGTTTTTTCATATAGTGGTCTATGGTACTTGGAACGCGGTTCTTCTAGAGAACTTGATAACGCACATATTATGATGCTTCTGTTGCTTCATATTGGAATATGTTTATCTGTTGATTAAATACTTATGTAGGTTTCTGGTCTTGTTTTCTCTATTTAGGTTGGCCGCAGGATGTATGTGTGCATTACCAGAATTAATCAAGCAACTAATGACTTGATTATTAGCGAGAGAGAAGCCTGGGTTAGTTGATTGTTAGATTGTTATAGTTCTGTTTTCATTTAATTTTTGTTCCATTTTGCCACAAGTTAGATTACCTTTTATCTTTTGCATGATTTTTATCTCAAAATAATTTATCAAATCTATATATCAGTTAAAATTGGGTAAGTATTATCCACATAGAAATTTTGTATTTTCTTAGATGTTAGGGTGCAGTTGAATTCCCTACCGTTTCTCATAGGAAGTAGGACTTTGCTCTTAGAAGTCAAGTAAAAATTGTTTTGAAATCCTGTTCCCTATTTCATTCTTTTCCCTTGTCTTTTGGAAGTAGGCCTTTACTCTTGTATTTTTATGATTTGTGGATCTATCTTCTTTTATAGGCCGTGATGAACCTGAAAGAAGGAACTCTTTTGGAAGGAACTGTAAGGAAAATTCTTCCATATGGAGCACAGATTAGGTTAGGTGACACAAACCGAAGGTACATGCACCTTTGTCCTTTGTAAAATTTGAAATCTAGTATCTAGTTGTATGGTACGTCTGTGTAGTTGGCAAGCATGCTTCTATACAGCTCGTATGCATCTCAGATATTCATGTCTACAATGTATTGTCAAGTCATCTTGTCATGAATAAAACTTAGCTCACAGAATCTCACTTATAGTTCAAACCAATATTGGGTAGTAATGGATTGAAAAATAAGCAGCTCAAGCCATAGTTTGCAATCGTGTATCTAAAGTTATCGAATTGAAATTCAAATCATGAATCCTTTTGGTGATTTTGCGAATCATGAATCGTAAGGTTCATATTAACAACTTTAAAAAAATACCTCACTAGAATTTTTAAGAATATTCTTTTTGACACCATATGATTAATATATTTTGATAAACCAAACACTAAGCAATGGACTGAAAGCTAAAAACACAAATGGACACCATCAGCAAGTAATCAATTAAGGCTATAGACCTTGAGGAAAAGAGTCTTGGTTCATGGACTCTTATAACTTGGTAACAGACTAGCTAGCTAGGCTTAACAGAAAAATGACAAACTAGAGGACCATAGACCTTGATCTGTGAAGGCTATAGTTGAGCTTTTCTTGCTCTCTTTGCCATGAAAGCAATATGATTAATCAGCAAAGGATTTTGCGTATAAACAAAAGTTAGCATACAATGTTAACTAATGCAACAAACCTACCATGTTGGATAATGTGTTAAGATTTGTCACAATTGTAATAAAGATTTTGTTCAATAGACCTTTGGCTTTTAGATTTCAAAATTTGAGGAACATGTTGCATTAAAGAATAGTTACTAAACTAATCAAGAATAAAGATGTATTGTTAGATTAGTATCACCAAATCCAAAATATCTCTAATAATTATCCATATAAAAATATATCAAAAGGACATATCTGTACTGCCCACATCCTCTTCAATTGAGATGTCATGATTCGCCCCTAGGGCATAGCTGAGTTGGTTACAACGGAGCAGACTTGCTGAAGTGGGCAAGGGTCGAATCTCGGCAAAGCCGAGGCAATGCCCTCCTCCGTCGTTGTCAACTGCAGTTTTTCGATTTACCTCCTTACAGATAGTCGTGGGGCCGATCGTGTGGGGCCAACCATATGGCGAATTCCACCTTTTGCTGAAGAGAAGTCATGATTCTCATCATCATCTTCATCTAGCATAACTATATCTTCCTCTTTAGCGTCTTGCTCACTAGTTGCTCCCTTAATAATTTTCTCCTTTTTTTTTTTATATTTACTCTTTTTCATTTGATATTTACATTTATATTTCTTGGACCTAAAATAGTGAAAGAAGAAAATATAAATATAAAGATTAGAAGTATCAAACATCCTTGTGAGTTGTAACTAGTAAATTCTTAAATTAATTACTATTCATATATTACGTTTTCCTTCTTTGAAGGCCCTCTCTTCTCCACATTAAAATACTTTTAGACATCTATCCATGAAACATCATTTGGAAAACAATGTCCTTTAGTTTGGAACTAATCCTTGCATCATCAGTTCTGTTTCCAACAAACAAATTGGATAATGTGAATCTTCATTCTCTTGACCAATTTATTTTTGTCTCAACTCTAATTGAAAATTGTTATTCACAAATAAAAGTG
This sequence comes from Curcuma caesia, assembly GCA_037834155.1. Taxonomy (NCBI): domain Eukaryota; kingdom Viridiplantae; phylum Streptophyta; class Magnoliopsida; order Zingiberales; family Zingiberaceae; genus Curcuma; species Curcuma caesia. The sequence goes on along the minus strand of JBBMKF010470264.1, from coordinate 13,105 downwards.
CATCCAATCGATGTTGGTCTATGTTTTAAAATAGATATCCTCAATCGTGCTCTAATTCCTTCTGCATCCCGTAGCACATGTTAAGCTTAGAACACAAATAACAAGGCTTTATATTTCAAAACATTCCAACCACCATAGCTTTTCCACTATAAAACTGTAGAAGAAACAAATTAAATCATAAACAATAAAATAATTTGTACCAAATCATAAAATAGTTTTACATATATGGTTGATTTTTATCTCTTGCTGCTACTGTAATACTTATGTCAAAAATCCCTTTGTTTCTCTTGAATTTCTAGATTTGTTCATCCACCTTTATTCTAATCTAAAATTTTCTCTATTGTCCTGTTCTAACTTCCACATTATAAGTAAAATTTGGATCAAATGTAACATGCAATCTTAAATTTTAAAGTATGTTACATCTTATTATCATTAATCAAAACTTATAGTGGAATTAGAAAAACTTAAGTAGCACTCAATTAAAATTTACCGAGGATTAAGATAGTAGGCTACTGCATTGGGTCTATGAACTTGTAAATCCAATCTAGTGTCAACAAGTTTCCAAATCTGTTGATATATACTCAATGCCATTAAAGTTTTTTCTAGTTCACTTGGCTCTATCCTAACTTCAAAAATATAGCCCATAACTACCTTCACACCACCATCCACAAGAAGCACCCTCACAAGTGGAGTAGCACATTTCAAGCAAAACTTAATTGACTTTCAAATCGTGAATCACATAATACAATGTCTTGTACTTCCTTCCCTTATAATTACCTTGCAAAAGGAACTTGTAATCCATAATTTAGTGACAAAAATGGATCTAATTGTAATTTTCTTCTCCAACATTGTTTTCAGTGTCAAGTATACTGTAGATAATCTGTTTATTGTAGACAATAAATAAATTCTTTGATCTGCTTTGCCTTTGCTATATATCATAAAACAGTGACACATTGTGACCAAAAAAAATTTATGAGCAAATCTACTCTTCTGTTCAAATTAGTACCAGAATCCGTTTTCTAGATTACTACCAGGCTAAGTTTTTCAACTTCAAATTAATATCAGCTAGATTCCAGATTCCATAATTATATTCATCCTTTACACTGTTATCCAGCCTTGTTCTATTTACTATTGACATTGATTCATCTTTTACACATTAATTCATAAGGAATCAGAATGCCTCCCAAGAAGCAGAAGGTTGATATTCCATGAGACTTGAAAAAAAAAGCTGATGAAGGGAACGAAATGCGATTGTAATGTAATCACCATGGGAACACGTATAGGAGTGTTATTAGTGGAATGAAAAATCATCTGGTGACATAAGGCAAGAGGTTGCACCTTGTCCAAAAATTTCAGATTACTGTCAGAAATTAATTCATATAGATTTCAGGTGATATAAAAAGAGATGACAGATTCCCTCAAGATTGCTTTGATGAACAAGAAAATACAAGCAGTAAAGAGATGGGAAGAATTAATTCATTTAGGTTGAAGAGCATTGGAAAATCAAAGTAAACAGCAATCAATCTACTTGTGAAGAAAAGAGAAGCACTATGCGATGCATTATTGTAATGCATAATGCATTGCTGTTCAATTTGGTCAAGAGCCCTCTATTTAGTCAAATGTTGAAATCTATTCGAGAGTATAGTTAAGGCTGAAACCTCCTGCTTGTAGCAAGAGTGATATATTTAAAGTAGATTTAATCAATGAAAATCTTCAAAAGTATAAATTTGAGTAGAAGACAGGGTGCACTATTAAGTGTGATGGATGGATTTGTTCCGGTCGGATGCCGTGGACGGTCAAACCACCAGTCAATAAGATGCCATCTCAACCTTCGCTGATCCTGCTAACGAGCGGAACTTGGGGAAGAAGAGAACTGAATGATCGGATTAGCAGGGTGCCAGGATTCCCGGCAGGCCATTCCGACGCTCAAGTCAACAACAAGAAGTAGTGAAAATAGAGAAGACAATAGTGCTTTGAATGTAGAGGATTCGAGAGAGTTTCCATGTCGGATCGATCATTGACCCACTTTGCCATGTTAGGCCAACAAAGACCCGCCATATCAAGACTGATAGTAGGACACTCACTAATTTTCTAGTTAGTAAAAGTCGACACAGAATTTTGAGATCTAGTGGCACCAAATGCAATTAAAATGTCTCAGTTACTTGGTAGCATAGTGAAAGAAAAATGTTGTCTAAGTTGTCGCAGATGGTGCGTTTAACTAGTTAGCAGCTAGACAACTATCAGAAGTGAAGCAAAAAATTGTCACCTTGTGCCATGCATCATATATCTTCATACTTCAGTGCTCACTGTATAGAAGATTTGCTAAAGAAGTTATCTGATAAGACTTTCAATATATTACAAGATCTGCTACAACATATAACATAGTTGATTCTGAAAATAATATTGGAGGAGAAAATTACAATTAAATCTATACTTCCTTCTGGGGCTATAAGTTCTTTTGCAAGTCAATTAGAAGGGAAGAAAAATACAAGACTGGATTGTGTGGTTCACAATTTTAGAATTAAATAAAGTTTTGTTTTAATTGTGCAATTCCACTTGTTGAAGTGTTTGTCTTATGTGATGGCGATGTTAAGCATATAGCTATATTAACGAAGCTATGGAGAAAGCCAATGGGAAAATTGCAAAGAACTTTAATGACATTGAGAGTAGACATCAATCGATCAATGTCATTGAGAGTAGACATCAACGGATCTAGGAGATTATTAATAGTAGATGAGATTTCCAATGTCATAGACCCTTACATGCGGTCTGCTATCTCAAGTCCTCAATGTGGATTTAAATTGAATGCTACTTAATAAGTCTTTATCACACCTTGGATCAATACAACCCTTCTCATGGTAGCGCTTAATCCAACGAGCAACATGACTATATGACGCCAGATAGAATAGCGATTATCCTGCTGGCAATATTGATTCCGTTGATCGACTGCGAACATCGAAAATCAATCTTTTAAAACTTGTTAATTCGATAGAATACCAAGAGATAGGAAAATAAATGATATTGTCAAAAATATTATTAAACCAAAACTGTTTTAAACATTAATTAACAATATGCTTATATAGATCCAAAACCCTAACTTGTAAAAGAAAAAAACAATCCTAATAGAAAAGAAAAATTTCAAAACTACTTTAAATATCAAAAACCCTAAAAATTATTAAAAAAATAAAAATTATCAAGAATAATAATATAAATATTTGGATCCTCCTGCATCAGTCGCCTCAGGTTGAAAAGAATTTATCCTCAAGTTTAGAGTAGTATTAAGTAGTTGTCCAGGAGGAAAATAATTTGACATTAAATTAATAAAATCTACAAACAATTGCTGAACTTTGTGCTTCCTCTTGAACTCCTGCACAAAATGGTTCACCATGCGGTTATCAAAATCTTTCACTGCCAAGATGAGCATCACCAACAGTAGCCTTAACCTCAAAGATATCCTCCTCAATGGTATGAAAAGAGACATCAAAAGTGTCATCATCAAGATAAAAAATGAGAACATTCTTCTCACCAACACTACTTGCTTTCTTGTTAGATCCGTAGGCAATAGTAGCAACAATGGGTTCATTGATGATCCTCATTACATTCAGACCAAAAATGACATCGGTATCCTTTATGGCCTAGCGTTGGGAGTCATTGAAGTAAGCAGGGACGGTGATAGCAATATTCTTCATAATAGATCCAAGATAGGCTTCAATAATTTCTTTCATCTTGATTAACACCGTAGAAGAGATTTCTTTGGCTGCAAACTACTTCTCCTCCCCCTTGTAATTAACAACAATCATAGATGATGATGTTGCTTTAGATGGATGCATCAATGTAGCGCCTCCCAATCAAATGCTTTGCATCGAACATGGTGTTGATAGGGTTCATGCAACCTGGTTCTTGGCAATGTCGCTAATGAGACGCTCGAAGTCATAGTGAGTGAGGAGCTTGCGGATGACAACAAACATGGCGCGGAATCAAATGCAGGGGAGGAGTGGACGACAAAGGTGAGCTTAAGCGTTGGGGTGTCCGGGTGTAGGCCACGACAAAGGTTCAAGAGGGACTCGGTGTGGGAACGTTGCTCATTGGAGGTGGACATCAATTGGCCGATCAGAGACTTGAAGGGGCCTGATTCTGTCGAGTTGAGAAACACAAGGATCTGCTGGTGTTGATCCATCCTTCCTCTGTTGCCTTCTTCCGAAGGTAATGGTGCTGAAGTGGCAACACAAGAAGAAGACATGAACGAATGGTGGGCGGGGAGTTGATGCTCGCTCTCCTTCTTGCCGACTTCTTCCACTTTGCCTTCCTTGGTGTCTTTCTTGTCATCTTCTTTCCTCATCATCCGAGATTTCTTTCTCTGTGGTCTTCCCGATCCACAGGGACATGGGATAGCTGATGAAGTCAGAATACATCTGGATTAAAATTTTGAGTCGGTGTTCCTCAAGATACTTCAACTGATCCTCTTTGAGAAAGAGAGTGAGCTTTGTTCCCCTTCTGAGGTTTTCCCTTGAGGCATTCCCTGTAACAGTGATCGAACCTCCAACTTGCGACTCCCAAATATTTTGCTCATCATCGTTGTGCTTGGTTGTCACCACGACTCGCTCAACAACGAGATACGCAGAATAGAATCCCACACCAAACTGGCCCATCATGCTGACGTGAGCTTTAGCAGCAAGCGCCTCCATGAATTCCTTAGTGCCATCATTTAATGGTACCAAGATTGTTGACTAGATCGGACTTTGTTAAAGTTTGTGGGCTTGTCAAGGACTGATACATCACCTTCATTATGATTTTCATACTCCTCACAATTCATAATCTGATGTTAGTTCTGAAGAGAATTTTAGAGACTCCAAGGCACTTTTAAAATTGGATTCTTCATTGTCATCATCGTACACTGGTTCACCGACTATTTCATCGATAATTTCATCCTCGTCGTATATTAGCTCGACAATTAACTTAGTCTCGTCTTCGTCATGATAAATAAATTGAGGCGTAGAGTTAATGCAAGGCGAGACGATGAAGACTAGGGCTTTGTTGATAGATAAACTAGGTTGTTGATTACCGTCGGACAAAGTGAATTTTTTATCTTCGATCAACACTTCGTTTTGGTGTATCTCCTCTTCGTCAGCATCATCAGAAACTGGATTATTAATTGCCTTGATCTCGTCATCCATGTCTTCTTCAATCAATTGGTAAAATTTCTCCATGTAATCATCGACCAATCTTGCATCCTGTCTCAATGTCTGACGTCGTTGAAACACAGTCTGAGTGTAGCCGAAAGGAAAAATGTAACTCTTCATCTTCTTTTTCATTTTTTCTCAATCACTGATCTTGCCCTGTTTGTCTTGTGAGCGTCGTAACTGCTCCTACCATGTTGATGCTCGATCGGTGAGTTTGATGACGATCAATTTAACTTTTACACGATCGGATGCTTCCTCATAATAAAATATTCTTTCCACTTCGTTAAGCCAATTAACAAATTCCTTAGTCCCAGAAAATTCGAGAAGATCAATTGGAAATTTAATATCTTCATACTGCTTCTTTCGACCATGACTTTTGCGATTGTGATAGGAATTTTTAAAATTGGAAGAATTAGGATAAGAGAACTTACAATCTTTTAGATCTTGAGTCACTTAGACGTTGGGATAACTTTGTATCTTGTCTTTGTAGATCAAGAATCTTGTCTTGAATGCTACGATCACGGTGTAAGATTTCCTCAATCGGAATCTGCTTGTCACAACCACGACGATGATCCATCAGATTTGAGAGCTCTGATATCAACTGGCGCCGGACAGAATAACGATTATCCTACGGGCAATATTGATTCTGTTGATCGACTGCGAACGTTGAAATCTTCTAAAACCTGTTAATTTAAAAGAATACTAGGAGATAGAAAAATAAACGGCATTGTCGAAAATATTATTAAACCAAAACTGTTCTAAATATTAACTAACAAGATGCTTATATATACCCAAAATCTTAACTTGTAAAAGAAAGAAAAAATCCTAATAGAAAAGAAAATTTCAAAACTACTCTAAATATCAAAAATCCTAAAAATTCTTAAAAAAATAAAAATTATCAAGAATAGTAATATAAATATTTGGATCCTCCTGTATCACTTTAACTCATTATGAAGGAGAATTTTTAATAAAATTTTGGTAGCATTTCCACTGTAATGTGTTTAAACCTTGTATACAAAAATACATATATATAGGTCGCTCGCAATGTAATCCAATTATCATTTGCATATATATTTGAAAGAAGTGAAAACATAGATTCATGAAACCATTGTAAACAAGCCATCATAAAGAAATTATAGAGAAGCCAACCACAATTCATAAACATGGTATCACACACACGCCATGCACAACCAAATCCAAAATTCTCACATTCAACAAATTCACAAATGAACATCATAAAAAAAAACACAAGTGTTCTGAATACAATAAAATTTTAAAGGATAATAGAGATGAAGTAAAAAGTCTCGCAACACAGCAACACCTCCGAGTAGCAATGGACACACAATGTCTCCAACCTTGGGATTTAGTGGCAAACAACAACAAAACTAGTGTATAGGTATTGCATATTATAATACAACTGCTAGAACAGTAGCAATAAAAGTTTCTAGAGCTATTAAACAACCATAAAGATAGATATGAACCAAGAAGTGACTAAAGAACAACTATATAAATTCATCACTTGTAGTGTTTTGCATCACCTGCACAACATACATAGGCATCCATAGAATAACAAGATAATAACAAAATCCAATGATACAAATATGCAAACATGCATACATATACAAATAGGGGTTGGCACCCTATTCTTGTGTGCACCTACAGCCAGTGCCATCGTGCAACATGCAATATGCCTTACAGGTATCCCTCTAGGTTGTGGAAAATCCTAGCCTTTTCTGTGACATGAATTCAAATCCACATTCGATTGATCCCTTCAACCATGAAGAAGAGGCTTCATGCTTTTTATCATGGGTGGCGGCAATGCTAGTCATGCACAAGGAATAGCATGTCTTGGAATGCCCAACGGTTGTGTTGCTAGTCTTCTTGGGTTTGCTGCTCCAGTCACTGCAAGCTTAAATGTGTGCATCCACAAATGTGTCGTTTTGCCATGCACAATATTCGAACAAAAAAAAAATCATATACAACTAGTTTACTTGGTGTTGGTTGGGAATCATGGGTAATCATTTGAGCAAAAATTTGAGAGTGCTATGGTCAGTTCTGATAATAAAATTATGCCTCCAAATATATGAAGTCTATGTTCAATTGCCTTCACCAGTCCGATTAATTCTTTCTACTAATTAAGCTGGTAGACAGTGATGATGCAAAGCTAAAGATCAGCTGAAATCAGCAATCATGTTGGCTCATTGTTGCAGTACTGCTCCAATTCCTATGCTCGATCAATGGTGAAGGGCTTAGAGAAATTTGGAAGGGATGAACTAGGAGCTTGAGTAGGGCAGCTTCAAGTTTGTTGAAGGTATCTGTTGACTTTGGATTCCAGACAATCGATTCTTTCAAAGCATTGACTTGTATGGTGCTATAAGGTTCTAACAGTTCCCAACAAGGTTACAGTAGTAGCTGAGACCACTAAGAATATTGAATTGTTTGAAAATTGAAGTAGGTTGTTGCCAGGCTAAGATAGTCTGAATCTTACAAGGATCAGCCTCTACACCATCCACTCATAAATTCATATGATATGTGTCCCAGGTAAGAGATCTTGGCTCACTAGAAAGAGCATCAGAACACCTTAAGAGATTTTGTTGCTGCAGGATAGATAAAGCCAAATGAATTTGGATCAGATGGGTGAGCCATGTTTTGTCATAACTTCGGACATCATCGGAGGGCATATCAAGACATACATAGTTGTCTCCTGAACACGAACTGTTGGTTGGCATGGGAGAAACATCTTGTTTTGTTGGTTAACTGACATGCGAGACAAGCTATAGATGGCACCACAACTATGGTGACACCTCACACCAATGGTGACGTCTTTGTGAAGCTTCTGTGAGGTCTCAAAACGACAATGATTTCGACTGAGGTCTGCATATGGTTTGCAACGATGGCAACATCTTCGCACAAAGTTCACAAGGCTTCTGTGTGGTCCTGAGATGGCAACAATTTCACTTGTGATCTACGATGAGGGTTGACTTCGTGTGTGCAGTGCATGAGGCTTCCACAAAGTCTCTAGATAATGAGTGTTTTCTTCTTCCTCCTCTCCCCCTTCTCTACTTCCGTTGTTAGAGTTAGCTTTTGGTGCTGCTTGAAATGCCGTTGGGGGACTTGTGAGGCTGAAAGGGACAGAAATTCGAAATGCCTATCATGCCTTCAGAATGCAATTTTCTCCACATCCTCCATTCAAATTTGGTGATAGCTGAAAGCTGATAGCTAGATCTAAGATCCAAATTAGAAAAGTATCTTATGGCAAGAAGTTCATCTAGCAGCTTGTCCACCACCTAAATTGGAAAACTTGTCTTTCGCTCTCACAATGTTAAGTGCTTTATAGTCAACCCAATCTCCAAGAGTATGGGACAAGAAAGGAAATTGCCGGAGTGGGTAATTCTTCTTTGTAATTTGTCATCAAATTCCATATGTTCCTTCGCCATCTTAATATGGTTGCTATCGTGATTGCCTTTGCCAGTCTTGCCTAAGGCTGCCATGATTGTTATAGTCAATTATGATGTGGTTATCAATAAACATATTCAACCATTCTTTTTTCAAATGTTCTATTTCAATATCTTTTAATACCACTTTTAAGTCTGCCAATTGCCATGTAAAACATATTGAGCTTGTCTCTCTGCTTTCTCTAAAGATTCTGATGTAGCATTTGAATTGAGTTTCTTTTCTGGTATAATGCCCATGATTTTCTTTGAAATGTTTTCTAGCTGTGTATGATCAGAATACAAGATGATAAACACTAAACCTTCTTGTTTATTGTTGAGTAATAGTCAAATAGTAATGTGAACTTTATCTATGTGTATATGTTACAAATATTGATTTATTTCTTTTCTTCCATACCAAGTCTAATCAAATGCTCTTTCAATTGCAGTGGATTACTCCATATCTCAAATATTACTCGAGCCCGTGTTGCATCCATAAGTGACATACTAAAAGTGAATGAAAAAGTAAAAGTTCTTGTGGTCAAGTCAATGTTTCCTGACAAAATATCTCTTAGGTATGTTAGTTGATCATTCTTGTTTATAATAAATCATTTATTCCCATTCCAAATTTAAAATCTATAGCTGGTTTGGTCTTTTTAATCACTTTATCCTTGTTTGTTTTCTACGGGGATAGAAACGTGGAATGGAAGATAAATAGAAAAAGACAGAAATAAGGAAGAAGAGAAGAAAGAATCACTATTTTATCGAAATTTTAATTTTGAAAAATTTTAAATGATAGAAATAATGAAAAGATAGGTAATAAATGATTTCAATTTTTTAAAATAATAAAGCCAATTGCAACTGGCTCATGTGCCTCGATTTGGGCAGAAATAAAATGAGAAAGGGTGAACTGTTTTCTCTCTCTCTCTCTTTTTTCCTTCTTTCCCTCCAATTTCTCTCCAAGGAAATGATGAAATTTGGAGTGCTTATCATCTCTCTTCTGCCATTCTTTCCCCATCCTCCATCCATCTTAGAAAAACCATATTACGTGGATAATGTATTTCAACTATTGACGAATCTTTACAAACATTAGTATTTCTGTGCTTGCACAACATAGAATCATGAAATAGTTTTGCTAATTTGATATCTTATTGACTAATAATGGATGTTATAGAAAAAGAAAATAAATTTTTTGCATTGTAAATTGATATCTTGTATAACTCCATTGTGCTACAAATAGCATTGCAGATCTTGAAAGTGAGCCAGGGCTACTACTCTCAGATAAGGAGGTTCTGTCTCTTTAAAGTTTCTTTAATTGAAAGTTCTTTTGTTCTTTAGTTGCCCGTATGCTTACTTTAGCTTCTTCTAACCTACTCTCAAATTATCAGAAAGTATTTTCTGAGGCTGAAGAGATGGCTAAAAAGTATCGAAGAAAGCTACCTGTTATTTCTGCAAAGCACAACAAATTAGACTCACTTCAGGCTGACTCACTTCCCTTTGATGATGAAGCTGCATCATATGCAAACTGGGGATGGTTCATATTTCAGCAGCATGCCGAAGTAAATGAAGACAACACCGTTGTGTCAGAATGCTCAAGTTAATGAATATATATTGACATGAATGGTCGGAGGTTTGGATATCATTCTCATAACTTCCAGGTTAGAAAAAAGTTTGCCTATCTGTTTATAGTGTTGCAGTAGTGAGTTGAAGAATCATTCTCATATCTCATTTTGAGAATGACCAAAAACACCCTGCTAATTTTCCTTTTAAGAATATAGGCATCTTGTAACTCGAACCATCTTGTTTTCATTTTATTCACTATATTTTATGTCATACTGACAATGCGAGTGTTCCTATTAGGACCAAAATATTGGTCTTTTCACACATCTTTTGGAAGACTTGAGATTTATGTACTTGTAGGTATGATTCTCGTTTCGGGTCATGAGGTATTGATTTCATTACTCAAGTTCTTTCTAGGTCAGGTGCATTTTTGAACTACTACCATTCTTGTTGACAGGCTGCCGACTGAGGCAAAGTTTAATTGAAGGGGGCAGTGATATTTCTGTCAATGTTAATAATATAATGTAATTATTTATACTGTGCATATGCGAACACAGTAGAGTGCAAAACAAATCGGGATGATTGAATAAAAAGAACTTTACAACGCTTGAAAAAATGTGTTCATGATCATATATGAAGATTTTTTTTGTGATGTTATTGTTCCAATATGCATTATACAATTATGAGATGGTTTATCTTTTGTTGTGTGTAATCTCTAAAACATCTCTAGCACCTCCTTCATTTGTGATAAAGGCAGCTGCTGACGAGTCAACCATGCAACAAAGCTAGATACTCACACATAGGAATCCCATAAAGGTTCATCATATGTATCATCCAATTATGTGGTCTATGAACTCTGCTTACCACTGATGCGATCTTGTTGGTAGCCTTCCACTTTTTCTTCTGCAAAGAAAAAGTGGAAGGCTACCAACATTCCTAATAAAAAGAAACTAAAATGATACAAATTCGAACTACTAACTCATCAGCAAAAAATGTGTGGAATTGGAGGAATTCATCGTGAAGATGTTATCTAATAAAGTTTTGAATTGATTTGCAAATAGATTACTTTTGATTAATTTTTCATTTTGGATTAGTCATGTCATTATATGCATCATTTTAGGTTTGGATGTTGTATGAGATGTCCTTGAGGAGGAATCTTTATAGATTTTCAGAGGTTGTACCGAATACTGATCCTCAATTCTTGAGAGAGGAATCCAGGAGACAATACAACACTAGGGTATTTCAGATTATTAGTGTCAGATATCTGAATGCCTAGTTCTTCATTGATTTTTGTCTAGACATTGTTAACATCATAGAGTATTATAGCTTAGAAAAGTTAGTTTATTGCAATCACCAAATAACCCCTTGACATTTGTTCAGAATTCTACAACTTAGAGGTCATTAGATCAGTATGCCTATTTCTGTAAAAGGTGAAATCTGCTACTCTAGCAATTTCACACGGTCAGTCCCATGACTATCTGTAAGGAGGTAAATCGAGAAATTGTAGTTGACTACGACGAAAGAGAATATTATCTCGATTTCATCGAGATTCGAATCTTTATCCATTTCTACAATTTTATTCCATCGTAACTAACTCAACTATGTTCCGAGAGCTAAATCAGTATACCTATGCTAGTAGGATAAGTTGCATGGACATCATTCTTATCCCTACAATTATCCGAGAGCACTTTTTGGCGAGCTTTTCTTATTTCATTGAGTCCTTGCCCAATCCATTTTCTGATCTCATTGTAGATACCACGTACCCACACTTCTTTCATGGTTATCATCCACCTACTCTCTCACTGTGTTCAGTGCAGTTCATCTTAGTGCTCCCGATAACATTTTGTACAAGATTGTTGGGTGCATTTTACCTTTAGTTACCCGAGGTCAAGCCAAATTGAGGCTACCTTATCTTTTTCTTATGCATGCCTTCCGTTATTGACTTGATTGATGTTTCTTTATAGATCCCATCAGACATTTCTGAATCGCTAGACAAAGGAAGATGTATATGTATTCATCACATCATTTCTTAAATCTTTAGGTCTAGATATGTCACGAGGTAATATAAAGTCTTTATCAACAAGGTTCAGCTAGATAGGACTCAAATAGATGGCTCAGGTCGACATGATCAAAGGAGAACACACGATGATCTGGAAACCCGGATGACAGATCATTGAGTAGGACTCAGACTCGGATGATGAGGAGCACTCAACACCAAAAGCATGACTTCAACCTTTCCATGCCTCTTATTGTGTAATAGCAATTGATTTGGTCATTATTGATTTTGGGGAGATTGGATGAGAGTTCTTTGCGTTTTAGCAGTCTTAACAAGGGTTTTTGACCTTCCAACATCAGCAGCATGAGTCATATGAACGATGACGTTCTGACATATGAGCAAAAATAACCCACCACCATTAGACTTGTCATATCTTTATGACCTATGCTTGGATATTTTATGTTGGGATATTTTCTGTGTTAGCATATTATGCTTGAATGTTTTAGTATTTTTTTTATCTTTAAGTTTTTGCTTTGTTGTGATATCTCATTTTAACATTTTTAGATATGTCTAATTGATTATAATTATACATGTGCCGGTAGATAACTTATTTTGTTATTATATTATGCGTGCAAAATTTTTTAAAAATATTATTTTAATTTGTTAAAAACTTTAAAAACAACTTAGTTTTTTTTTGAAAAATAAGGAAATGTAACCTTTATTTCACATTTACATATTTTTTTTGACGTGGGGTAAAGGAGGACCGTGTGAATTTAAACTTAGAAGAAAAAAATTAAAAATAAAAGTTATTTTTTTTTAATATTAAGGGGTAAAGTTTTGAGTGTATATTTAATTTTTATGATAAGTTAAAGATTACGGGAACGCAAAATTTCATAGAAGTACTAGTAATCGATTTTATTGGATGTGATGCATTCCTA
>JBBMKF010470247.1:0-10596 GCA_037834155.1 Curcuma caesia | reverse complement strand
AATTAATTTTTTCGTCGCTAATTTTACCGACGAATCACCGAAATCCGTTGCAGAATTCTGCGATGAGAATTTGGCGACGAATTTTTATTCGTCGCCAAATTCGTTGCAAAAATTTCTGCAACGAATTTTTTTAAGAAATTCGTTGCAAAATTCGTTGCAGAAGGCTGGTTTTTTTGTAGTGTGAAGTTGACCATTCGAGGTCCTGGATCTAATCCGAGCGTCCTAGAGTCCAAGCGCCCGGATATCCAATCCATGTCAGTGCAAGCTATTATCGAAGAAGATGAGGATGGAGTCCACGACAACAGAGTCCAGGCGCCTAAAGAGGTTTCAAGTGCCTAGATTATGAGGAGTCATCCAGATGCATTAGTGGACCATTGATAGATTAGATTGAGATCGATGAGTCTAGGCGCCCAAAAGGTTTCCAGGCGCCTGAAAGTGCCATGTCAGCACAATAGTCAGATCGAGGTGAAGACTATAAATATAATGAAGCTCGATGTAGAACATATATACGTGAATTATCTATTTCATTCAGTTCGTTTAAAGTCTACGCTCAACTGTTGTACGAGGTTTCTCCACTTCCGGATCAATTCCGACGAGGAGACTTTGATCTGGAAAAATATAAAATGGTGGTAGAAAAAAAAACTATCTGATGGTCATCAAATTTATCATTTCATTTGTTTTTAGTGTGATTAGCCTTTTTTTTTGGGAAAATCTGTCACAACTATTAGATAGTAGTTATGAGGATCTTACTTTATTTGGAAAGTGCTCCATGAAATTGTATCTTATTTCATGATTGAGGTTATTATAGGATGCTCTGATGTAGATTAGGTAGGGCACCTTACAAGTACACAATCTACATCTAACTATTATAATCTCTTAAGAGGTAATCTTATTTTTTAAGAAATCAAAAAGTAAATAGTGATTACAGGGCCAAGTGTAGAAGTAGACTATAGAGCCATAATTCTAACAAAATGTGAACTCATTTAGGTTAAACATATGATAATTGATTTAGGATATGCCCTCGTAGAGCAAATGAAATTTTATTGAGATAATTAAGTTGCAATCCATATAGTTAAATCCAATATTTATGAGAGGACAAAACATATAAAGATAAAGATTATTATCATTTCATTAGAAAAGAAGTACGATTTAATGTCACTTTTTATTAGTTTTGGAGAAAGCAATTAAGGTATCCTACTAGTGTAATGATTATCGGATTTTGGACAACTCCTTATCTGCATTCTCATACTCTTGAGAGGTGCAACATGAGAGATGCAACAGGTAAGAAGATCATCTACAAACTCCTCTTATGATGCAGACCTATGGCATGACTTGAATGAGTGAAACCACTGGAGAGCATCTCCTTCTAGATGTAGAGAAGATATCTCCACCTTGAAATCATTTAACATGCCATGAAGGAGAAAAAAGTCTTTCAACTCTTGAAGCTAATTCAATAGAATCTTTATTTCTCCAATAAGAGAATTTTTATTATATTTGGTAGGATGTCCAGTTTGTAGTATGTGAAATCTTTTTTCATATTGATCAAAAGTATTTTTTTAAACTACTTTTTTCTTCTAACAAAAATAAACAAATAAGAAAATTTTAAAGAAAGATTTTTCAAACAAAATTGTAACCGTGTATAGAGATTAAGGCTTAACTTGATGATTTTGGTGCTAGAAATGGATATAACTAGTGTTATAGAATGATAATAATGATTGCATTGGGGATGGTGGTAGTGATGGGGGTGGAAGGGTTATAATGTAAGGATAATTGGTGGCAGTGAGCAACTTAGCTTTAATACCAAGTTGATAGGAATTGGTGTTCTATCTTGCTGAAAACTAGAGAAAAGGGAGAAGTGGATTATCACTATTGGTGCAAGGAGCACTAATCTATCATGAGAATTTCGATGTTTGACAATACGCCTAGGTCTGATCGGTTTGACCAAGGATTAATCCAAACAGGACCTAATATTTGAATGTGAGTGGAACTCTAGTCAGGTCAGTTTAACTAGAAGACTAGCGAAAAGTCCTAGTCAATTGGACCGGACAAGGAAGTTCTAGTCAGGTTGACCGAGTAAGAAAAGTCCTAGTTGGAGGCTAGACAAAAGAAGTCTTGGTTGAAGGCTGGGCAAGGAAGATCTGGTGAGTGAAGTTGGACAGGAAGTCTTGACTGGAGGCTGAGCAAGAAGTCCTGGTGAGTAAAGCTAGGCAAGGAAGTCCTAACTGGAGGTTTGATAATGGAAAGTCCAAGTAGGCCAAGGATGACCGGATGTTTGACAGGTGGAAAGTCTATCTATGGAAGTGACTAATCCTAATTGGAGGTTAGGTAAGGGAAAGTCGAAGCAGGTCGAGTGACTAGATGTTTAGAACATGGGAAGTCTACCTATGGAAGTGACTAGTCCTAACTGGAGTTAGGCATGGGTAAGCCTAGTAGGTTAGACCTATAAGGTAAAATTTAGGTAAGCCTAGTAGGTCAGACAGACTACAAATAGACTTAGGTTGCTTTATTTGTGTGTATGCTTATCTTGCAGGAACCAAGAGTTGGAAGCAAGATTGAAGAAACATAGGAGGAGCAAACAGAAACATCCAAACTAAGTCTGGGCCAACTCAGATCAAACCCGAGTTGGCTGGATTCAGGCTCCCATATGTTACTCCAAGTGCCCGGACGGTCTAGGCGCCCCTGAATGGTCCAGGCACTCGGATAAAAAAGAATCAACCCCGATAAAGATCAAAGAGATTGGATCGGATCGGATCAGATCCAGGTGTCTGGATAAGAATCCAGGTGCTTGGAAGTATCTATATAAGGGTCTCAACATGCACCACAAGAAGCAATCCTAATTCCTACCATTCTTCATCTTGCGGTGCTTCCGAACGCAACCAACCCTGACTCGTGCAACCGGGGAAGTTCCAGGAGGAGTGCACAACGCTTAAGGGCTTCCAAATCGGCTACATCAGAGTTTGTTATTTATTTTAAGTCGTATTATCTTGTACTTTATCTTTTTTATTATTGGACTTTGAGATGGATTTCTCCGCCTCCGGACAAAGGTCTAGAAAGGAGACCATTAGTGGATGGACATCTTTTCGTGCATAGGCCTTGGATGTACTAACCTTAGGGGGTTAGGAACCAAGTAAATCCACGAGTCCCCTATCTCTTTATTTAATACCGCTACCAGTCTTTGTGTTAGTAACAAACGAAAAAGAACGTTATTCACCCTCTGCTAGCACGCCCACCGGTGCTGCAATCACTTCAAGGAATCTACCTCCAATAGCCCAAAAGGCTCATAATTTAGACATCCAAGAATTAACTCATTAATTGGTTGTTTGATTCCTTGCCAAAGGGATACATGTTTATTTATAGGCATCCATGTTGTGCCTTGTCAATGATTAAAAAGATTAATTCTAATAACTATCTCTAATTCTTAATAAAATAAAATAATTTACTTATTCTAATTAAATGTCATAATAATAAAGGACAATAATTATTAGTTGAAGGAGTAATTTGAATAATTTTCTTATGGGATTGTACTATGACATTCTCCTCACAATTTTCAAATCACAGAGAAAGAATAGATTTCTTTCTGGTTTTGGTTAAGAGCGGTGGAGGTTTACAAATTTAGTGAGCTTCCTAAATCTGGAGACATTGACTTTCCAAATTCAGTAGGAAGAGAGAAGCATAATTCCTTGCTTGAGGGGGAAGGAGTGGCTTGAAATCGTGGAAGAGTTCACAAAGATTCTGAATACGTGGATCTGATGAAGACAAGGCTTGCATGTAGAAGAAGAGGAGAACAAGATTTTTTTTTAAAAAAAAAAGTTTAACTAATCTCTCTGTTGAACCTGTTAAAATTTTCCACAATGGATTGCCAAGGTCACCTTAGCTTTGCTTGGTTCAGCCTATTTACAATGTTGTTTCAAGCCCAAATTGCAACTGAACATAGCTTGCACCCTACAAATTTCAAGTAGATCCAAAAGCAATTAAATGCCCTTCAAATTGGGAAAAGTAATATCATACCTAGTTCAATTTCTATTAAAAACTATGGTAAATATGATCCTGTTGATCATGTGTCAGACTTGGACTCTTGTATTGAGCAGCTATATTCTTGAGATGAAATTTATTAGTAGTTTTTTATATCATGTCATATATATTTCTTTCCCATAGACCATCATTTTGGCATTTTTTAAAACAATGTTTTGATTGAGTAATCAATTATCTCAGAAACTTTAGCTGCTAAAAAATTAGCCCTATCTATGCTTTTATATTGTTAACAAAATTGAACCCTGAGACTATCTTAGCTATGTTCTTGTTTGTTATCCTGATGGAAACTCATCTTATTGACACTTCTTACAGAGCGCAGAAAGACCTCAATTGATATTTTGTTGAAAGCAGCAGGGTATTTGGACAGTGCTATTAGACATGCTCTTCCTCAGATACCTCCTGAATACAGGTTTATTAATCTTGAGGTTCTTCTCAATCACAAACTTTGTTAACAGATAACATCTACATATCTATTTATTTTGTCAGCTATCTTCAGTGATGTGCAGCTTGTCTTAGCTTTTCTTTATTGTTCCCACTATAATGCAGGAAGGAACTTCCAGTAGACCTAGAAGAACGAGTTCTTCGAGCTCTATGTTTACAGGCTTTGGGCCAGGTATCACATTTTTTTTCACTGATAGCTTAAGCTCTAATTAACACAGTTTTATATACTCATATAGGAAGCATTGTGTACAAAGTAAAAGCTTAGCAACAGTACAGCATATACTATATAGCATGTGCATATTACATTGTATTTTATTTTATGAAAAAAACTAAACTCAGAGAGAAACAATTCACTGACAGAAATACTGCTTCGTCAAGTTTGTTAGCCTAATCAATTTAAAAGGCTTTGCAGTTAAATTTTTGATTGATTACAGAAAATGTTGGAATATGAGAAATTAGATTATTGGAACCTTCATTTGGTTGCTCAAATTGTTAAGAGAAGAATAATATGACAAACTAACTAATTTTGTGAATGTTTGAAAATATGCTTGATATGCCATTGGAAATATGAACTTAACAATGCTGATAACTGTTTGATAATTAGAATACAGAGTCATTGGCGGCAACAAACATGACAGACTGATTGTTGCTTAGTCTTCATGTGCTGGTTTATCTTGAAAATTATGTTAGACAAATACATTCTAATTGAATCATCAGAAACTTATTTGGTACTATAGTCATATGTTTTTTTTTAAAATTTTGATAATAGTGTGTTGATATTCAACTTGGAATGGCAATAGACAGTACCAAGGCAACACTCGCTGTGAAACGGCGATTAGCTTGTGAAATGATGAGCTATTGGCACCAGGTATTTATGTAATGTTTTCTTATCAGATTGACTTTAGATATGTTAGATATATTATTCAATAAGAAAAGAGAAATCGATGAAAATATCAATAATATGAAGAATATGAGATTAAAATGGATAGTAATCCCTATATACCAAATGGATTGAAATGTTAGGTTGTGAAGAAACATAGAAAAAGTAGACATAGAGACATAGTATAGATCTATATTTCAAATTCAACTTGTGCATGATGTTCTTTACACATTCTATTATTTACAGGCCCATGACAATATAGGGATGCTTCATTTCGACAATGGTTGGGGTAAAAAGCACCAACTGTTTGTTAAGTGGAAATGTGCTGAAGCAAAGGTTTGCTAGCATATAGCTTGTTTCCATTTATCTTGTTATGGTAGTCAAATTATCGTCTACAGAGTTCGCAAGGATTTGTCTATTTAGTGATGCCATGCCAAACTAGTTCCACAACTCTAGTCATCTGATTGCATAAAAACAAATTATCACAATAGGTAACTTATGCTTTCTAACAGGCTGCTGCATACTACTACCATGGACTGATACTCGATGAAGGCAACACAGAGAAATCACATGGAATGGCTGCAGCTGCTTTGCAAACGGCAGAAGAAGTTCTGACTGAAAGCAAGAAGTCCTGTGAAGACTTCCATGTTATGCCTCCCACATCAAGGTTTACTAATCGCGCCTGCTAACTTACTGATGACTAAATACTGCACCACAATGCAGTTTCTGAATGTGTTTTACATGGATGTTTGCACATTGTAGTACCATCTGAGAGAAAGATATGGAACAGTCCTAGTATCTTGAATTGTATGTTCACTTCTTCACAGGAATCCACCCCTTTGGGGATCTATGAAATATCTGTCTGAGAAGATTCCCAAGGATGCATCAAACAAGATAAGGATCAACAGGGATCTTTATAGCGAAGAAAGGTACGTACAGTTCTATAATTTTTATGTCAAGATAGTGATATGCTTCACTTCTTGTTTGATTCTTGAATTCTCATCTACACAAATGATCCAATGTTTCCAAGTGTCTCTCTTTCAAAACTGATTCATATTAGTAGGGGTATTGATTGTTCCTCTAGAAACTTTACACACTAGAAATGCACATTCTTTCACAGACAAAGATATTCGAGAAGTGATTAGTTTTAGCTGACTGTAGGAATCTCAAGTCAGCACCTTCACTGCCGGATTTTGCTTTAGCACTAATGCCCGACGACTACCAATTCCCTCCATTGGATCCCTTGTGGAGCCAAGAAGATCACCATGACCGGAAACTTGAAAAGGAAAAGCATGGAGATTGATTCGGTGAGCACAGAAACGGATGATTTCGGCAAGCAAAAGGGTGCCAATCTTCAGCAACCATCATACTGTAAATTAAATTATGTGTGGCAAATGATTCATTTCTTTGCCAATCTCGTAACTGTTGCTTTCAAGCACAGTAGCAGTGTCTTGTAATAACAAATGGTGCAACTGCAAATAGCAGGGTTGGTGAAAATTTTCGTTGCTACAATGTTCTCTCTCATTTTAGAGTTCAAGAAAAAGAAAAATGTCCAAGTTGTCGTGCTCCTTCATGCTCATGCTGTGTTTTCTGGGATGGATTTTGGAAGAGGAAATAAAGTAACATCGGACGAAATAATAATTATCTTGTCAGTGATATTGATTCTATTTGTTCGACTACAAACGTTTAAAATAATTTTTTTTAACTCCTATTGATTTGGAAGAATAATGGGAAATAAAAAAATAAATAGTATTATTGAAAAATATTATTAAATAAAAAATATCATTAAAATCAGTTAAATAGATATTTATGTAGATTCAAAATTCTAAGATGTAAAATAAAAAAATCTTAAAAAATTTTAAATCATAAAATCCTAAAAAATTCAAAATCTTAAAAATTGAAATTATCAAAAAATATCCTAATTATAAAAAAAAACTCAAAAATTGTTAAAAATACCCTAAATACCAAAACTATCATAAATACTAAAAAAATTAAAATAACTAAAAATAGTAAAATGATATTTGAATTCTCCTGCATCAGTCGTCTCGGATTGAAAAAATCTCATTTGTTGGTTCGAATGTGAACACTGAAAATAATTTTCTAACTCTATTGATTCGGAAGAATACGAAAAAATAGAAAAATAAATGATATTATCAAAAAATATTATTAAATAAAAAATATCACTAATATCGATTAAACAAATGCTTATATAGACTCAAACCTCTAAGATGCAAAAAATAAAAAATAAAAAATTTTAATAGATTCTAAATCATAAAATCCTAAATGAATTCAAAATCCTAAAAATAAAAATTATCAAAAAATACCTTAATTATAAAAAAAACTCAAAAATTATCAAAAATACTCTAAATACAAAAATATCAAAAATACTAAAAAAAATCTAAAAATTACTAAAAATAGAAAATAATATTCAGATCCTTCTGCATGTCTCTGGTTGAAAAAAAAACTCATTGTTGGTTCGACTGTGAACACTAAAAATAATTTTCTAACTCCTATTGATTCGGAAGAATATTAGAAAATAAAAAAATAAATGGTATTGTTAAAAAATATTATTAAACTAAAAATATCACTAATATCTATTAAATAAATGCTTATATAAATTCAAAACTCTAACGTTAAAAAGAAAAAAAAATCTTAATAGATTTTAAATCATAAAATTCTAATCGAATTCAAAATTTTAAAAATAAAAATTATTAAGAAATGCCTTAATTATAAAAAAACTTAAAAATTATCAAAAATACCTTAAATACAAAAATATCAAAAATACTAAAAAAAATCTGAAAATTATTAAAAATAGTAAAATGACATTTAGATCCTCCTACATCAAAAACTCATCCGTTGGTTCGACTTAAAACATTGAAAATAATTTTCTAACTTCTATTGATTTAGAAGAATACTAAAAAATAGAAAAATAAACGGTATTATCAAAAAATATTATTAAATAAAAATATCAATAATATCAATTAAATAGTTGCTTATATAGATTTAAAATTCTATGATGCAAAAGAAAAAAAATCTTTTTTTTAATAGATTCTAAATCATAAAATTCTAAACGAACTCAAAATCTTAAAATTAGAAATTATCAAAAAATCTTAATTATAAAAAATTCAAAAATTATCAAAAATACTCTAAATATAAAAATATTTAAAAAATCTAAAAATTACTAAAAATAATAAAATGATATTCGAATTCTCCTGTATCAGTCATCCCGGGTTAAAAAAAATCGCTCTCGAATTTAGAATAATATTAAGTGATAATTTTAGGAGAAAGATTATCTGACACCAACTCGGTAATCATTTACTCTGGATAGATGTGTGCTAGAGTAGCTTTATTTGATCTTTATCTTCCAAAGGTGGGTTCTTCTACTAAATCAATTTTTGTGCAAGTGGTCTCTGAATCTTTGTAGGCAGAATACTTTCTCGATTCCGTCAAATTCATTTGCATTAGTTAGTAGGTGCTTCTTCATCGTCATGTAATTGCCTCCAAGTTAATCTCAATTGCTCTATTTATATAGGAAACATTGTTCCAATTATCAAAGGTATGTATATCTTCTAAATATTCAAGATCTTGATCAATATTCCAAACATATAATCTTATAGGAATAATCTGCTTGGTCTATTAGATCCAACAATCTCTAGTTCATCAATAGTTTGTCGTGATTGCAAAGATGATGCTCTAATAAGAATGCAATCTTCGGCAACAGGCCCAGCTTAGTCTGGATGAGTTTAGATTCGATGATAACCATCCATGCCACCAATGTCAAATTGATCTGCTTGTGGCATATTCATGATACTTTTACTGTTTCTGTTGATGACATATGTAGTCCCTTTTAGTGAATTAATGTTGCTCTATTTCACAATTTCTTCACCTTCACAAGATGTCAAAACTTCTCCTGGATACTCTTTAAAATGGACTGTTACATTCCATGGCCTTTCTATCAAATTCGAGCCATTGCCGGACTACTGCTCGATTAGAACCTCCGGAGAATGCCAGATGCATGGATTTGCCATGGCCTTGGATTTCTTGGCTGGTGAGAGCCCAAAACCAGTGATCTTCACATGAAGAAATCCCTCTGAGGAAGGATTCCTCGCTTTCACCAAGATGTTGAGAGGATTCAAGTCTCCATGGTAGATCTTCGAGTGGAGGTAATCCATTCCTCTCGCAATCTGAAGCATTGTATCCACCGCCACCAGCAGAGGAAAGGGCACCTTTCTCCTTGAGGAAGATGCCTCCCTTAATTATGTGACTGGAGAGATCCTTGTTCATGAGCTCCATCACCATGAAGCACTCTCTCCTTTCTTCGTCGGTGAATGAATAGAGGTACTGCACCACATTTGGGTGGATGACTGATGACAAGATGGTCGATGGAGATCTCATTCATAAGTGCCCCAACATCATAGATAACATGCTTCACCACATAGCTCTCGCCCATCCTCTGCACCTCCTTGTGGCTGCTCTCGGTCTCGAATCTTCGCTGGACTTAGTAGTTAGGCGAGCCAACCAAGACCGAGCTTGGATGCAGGTGGCCTCTGGAAACAACCAGGAGCTCAGCGAGCTTGTTCTCCAGTTTTGCGAGAGGGTTTGCGGTGGAAAGCCTCCTATCGGCTATGGTTTCTGAGAGGGTCCATGAGTCCTCTTTCCAAGCGGAGTCCAGCCTACTGTAGAAGTCTTGCGAGGCCAAGTATGACTTCCCTAGCTTCGGCTAGAAGATCTTGGGATCCATCTGAAAGAACATAAAATATTAAAATAGTCTAACGGATTCTACGTATTTAATCCATATCTAATAATTCAAAATTCGATAAATCTTAGTTAAATCACTTAAATAGGTTTGATCCGTATCCGCATATACAAATTATAATTAAGCTCACTTTAATAAATTAAATCCAACAATCTTCCACTTGGGTTACTTGTGATGTATATATGATATACGATTATAACTTCAGTTGATATCGAATTCTATGGGTACAAAATACCCTTATAAATAATCTGATCCATTAATTTCATTGGTTTAGGACTAAAGAGGTTATAACTATAATAAAATAATAAAATTATTAATAATAATTATTAATAATAAAATAACAATTATTAATTATTAATTATTAAAATAAGTATTAATAATTATAATTAAAAAAATAATTAAAATAATAAAATTATTAATAATTTAAATAAAAATTATTTATTATTATTATTAATTAATAAAATATTTATTAATTATTTTAATAATT